>JAYMFD010001948.1:60000-67500 GCA_035771175.1 Paratinospora sagittata | reverse complement strand
TACAGAGCCTTTCGTACAAACCAAATAAGATGGTCATGAGTTAAAAGTGATGAATGGGCATTGAAAATATCAACTATATTTCATGACCAAATGTTCTCCAACCTAAATTAGTCGGGGCCCGAGCATGACCTTGGATTGCACGGTGACGGCCAAAGCACGGCCTGGTCGTCACCCGGGCACGGCGTGGTCGCGACCAGGCCAAGACTTGGGCACGGCCTGGGCATGGCCTGGGCACGGCCTCGTCCCTAAGACTTGGGCACGACATGGTCACGACATGGTCACGACCTGGGCGCGGCCTGGGCACGGCCTGGTCACGGCCAGGGCACGGCCTGGTCACGGCCTGGGCACGACCTGGGCACGGCCTGGTCCCGACCTGGGCACGGCCTGGGCGCGGCCTGGGCGTGACCTGGGCACGGCCTGGTCACGACCTGGGCACGGCCTGGGCGTGACCTGGGCAAGGCCTGGGCATGACCTGGGCAAGGCCTCGTCCCTAAGGCTTGGGCACGGCCCGGGCACGACCTGGGCACGGCCTGGTCCTGACCAGGGCACGGCCTGGTCACGGCCTGGGCGTGACCTTGGCACGGCCTGGGCACGGCCTGGTCACGACCTGGGCACGGCCTGGGCACGGCCTGGGCACGGCCTGGGCACGGCCTGGGCACGCCCTGGGCACGGCCTGGTCACGCCCTGGGCACGGCCTGGTCACGACCTGGGCACGGCCTGGTCACGGCCTGGGCACGACCTGGGCACGGCCTGGTCACGACCTAGTCCCTAAGACTTGGGCACGACCTGGGCACGACATGGTCACGACCTGGGCACGGCCTGGGCACGGCCTGGTCACTGCCCGGGCACGGCCTGGTCACGGCCCGGGCACGGCCTGGGCACGGCCTGGGCACGGCCTGGTCACTGCCCGGGCACGGCCTGGTCACGGCCCGGGCACGGCCTGGTCACGGCCCGGGCACGGCCTGGTCACGGCCTGGGCACGACCTGGGCACGGCCTGGTCACGACCTGGCCACGGCCTGGGCGTGACCTGGGCACGGCCTGGGCGTGACCTGGGCACGGCCTGGGCGTGACCTGGGCACGGCCTGGTCACGACCTGGGCACGGCCTGGTCACGACCTGGGCACGGCCTGGGCGTGACCTGGGCACGGCCTGGGCGTGACCTGGGCAAGGCCTCGTCCCTAAGACTTGGGCACGGCCCGGGCACGACCTGGGCATGACATGGTCATGACCAGGGCACGGCCTGGTCACGGCCTGGGCGTGACCTGGGCACGGCCTGCTCACGGCCTGGTCGCGGCCTGGGCACGGCCTGGTCACGTCCTGGGCACGGCCTGGGCACGGCCTGGGCACGACCTGGGCACGGCCTGGTCACGTCCTGGGCACGGCCTGGGCACGGCCTGGGCACGGCCTGGGCACGGCCTGGTCACGACCTGGGCACGGCCTGGTCACGGCCTGGGCACGACCTGGGCACGGCCTGGGCACGGCCTGGGCACGACCTGGGCACGGCCGGGGCACGGCCTTGTCCCTAAGACTTGGGCACGACCTGGGCACGACATGGTCACGACCTGGGCACGGCCTGGTCACGGCCTGGGAACGACCTGGGCACGGCCTGGTCACGACCTGGGCACGGCCTGGGCGCGGCCTGGGCGTGACCTGGGCACGGCCTGGTCACGGCCTGGGCACGACCTGGGCACGACCTGGTCACGACCTGGGCACGGCCTGCTCACGACCTGGGCACGGCCTGGGCACGGCCTAGTCCCTAAGACTTGGGCACGGCCCGGGCACGACCTGGGCACGACATGGTCACGACCTGGGCACGGCCTGGTCACGGCCCGGGCACGGCCTGGTCACGGCCTGGTCACGACCTGGGCACGGCCTGGGCACGGCCTGGGCACAACCTGGCACGGCCTGGGCACGACCTGGGCACGGCCTGGTCACGACCTGGGCACGGCCTGGTCCCGACCTGGTCCTGACCTGGGCACGGCCTGGGCACGGCCTAGTCCCTAAGACTTGGGCACGGCCCGGGCACGGCCTGGGCACGACATGGTCACGACCTGGGCACGGCCTGGGCACGGCCTGGTCACGGCCTGGGCACGGCCTGGTCACGACCTGGGCACGGCCTGGTCACGGCATGGTCACGGCCTGGGCACGACCTGGGCACGGCCTGGTGTCACGGGACAACTTTGGAACAAGGCAATTCCCGTGCGGCACCCGGCAATTCACTAGCAAGGTCCGCCTAACTGCAAGCAACAAGAGATAGCAACACAAAGTAGAAGGCAACAAGTAATAAAATAATGATTTTATTAATATCAAATGAACTGTTACAATACACTGGGGTCAACACGAATGAACACGCACGCACCCTAGGGGAGCAGGTATCACTAGAACACCACACCACTAGCAATAGTGGGTAGCAACAAGGGACAAGGCAACACTCGTTGGTAGCTTTACTCGGGACTCGAATGTAAGGGAACACCTAGGCACTATTCTAGGCGACTACCACCTCCCCTACAAGGTAGATGTTAAGCTTTTCAACTATCTCCAAAAGGAAACATCAAAATGTGAGGCCAATCATACTGGGCCTTTATTACAAAAATGCCACTCGAAAAGCAAAACAAAATACATGACGGTGCATGGGATAACATGACCGTGACAGACTCCCCCACTTAAAACGACGACACCCCTGTCGGCGGACTGGCTAAGTACTTGAGGATCTCTGCTTCATGCTCCGTCAATGAACTCGCTGGCTCCCAACTGGCTTCGGCTTCAGGCAGGTCCTTCCACTTGACTAAGTATTCTGACTGAAACTGCTTCTGTGAAGGTCCGGGAACCCGACGATCTGCTACAATAAACTCCACCTCACGAACAGGTCGACACTTGATGTTGGCTGTAGGTCTTGAGGAGCTCGCCCGATCTGAATCTTCCTGATCAACATGACACGGCTTCAGGTTGCTGGCATGAAACACTGGATGTAGATTCTTCCACTGCGCTGGTAATTCCACCCGATATGCTGCTTTCCCGACACGCTCTGTGATAGGAAATGGCCCTTCATACTTGCGAACCAACTTCTTGTTCACCTTTCTGAAGAACTTCATAATATCAGGTTGGAGTTTGATGAAGACATGATCTCCGACCTGGAACGATGCTGGCTTCCTCTTCTGATCGGCCCATTTCTTCATTCTCCTTGATGCCTTCTCCAGGTAAGCTTGTGCCACTTCACTGGTCTTCTGCCACTCCCTGGCAAACTGATAAGCTCGTGGGCTGCTCCCACTATAACCCGCATCCACTGTGTGAGGAGTCAAAGGTTGTTGGCCTAACACCAACTCAAAAGGACTCCTGGAGGTTGAAGAGCTCTTTTGCAAATTGAAACAGAACTGAGCAACATCTAACAAGTTCACCCAATTCTTCTGGTTGGCACTCACAAAATGCCTGAGATATTCCTCCAGTAATGCATTGAACCGCTCTGTCTGGCCATCTGTCTGAGGATGACAACTGGTGGAAAAGTTCAGATGAGATCCCAAGAGTCTAAAGAGTTCTGTCCAGAAACGCCCTGTAAACCTTGAATCTCTGTCACTGACGATAGTCTGAGGTACGCCCCAATACTTCACCACATGGCGTAGGAAAAGATAAGCTGTCTCCTCTGCTGAACAGTGTTTGGGGGCCGGAATGAAGGTTGCATACTTCGAGAACCGGTCCACCACAACAATAATGGAGCCATACTCCCCCACTTTTGGCAAAGCAGATATGAAGTCCATCGTCACACTTTCCCACGGACACTTAGGAACTGGCAGTGGTTCTAAGAGCCCTGTAGGTCTGTCTCGCTCCACCTTGTCTTGCTGACAAGTGAGGCAAGTCTTGGTATATTCACTGACATCATCCCGCATATTCGGCCAATAGTAGCCCCGTTCAAGTAGGGCCAATGTGCGATGACTACCCGGATGGCCGGCCCATTGAGTGTCATGGCATTCCCGCATCAACTCTCTACGAAGTCCACCAGTGCGAGGTACATAGAGACGTCCTCCTTTTGTAACAAGTAACCCATCCTTGATATGGAACCGTCTCGTCCGACCAGCTTCTACTAGTGGCCAAAGAGTCTTGACTTGAGGGTCCATCTGTAACCCATCTCTAATTCTGGCCTGTAAGGTAGTCTGCATCTTGGTGATGCTCCGCTGAGCTTCAGCTGATAAGGTGGCAAGCTCTGCCTTGCGACTTAGTGCATCGGCAACTTGGTTAGTTCGGCCTGGCTTGTACTCAAGGACCATGTCGAACTCTGAAAGAAACTCTTGCCACCGAGCTTGCTTTGAAGTAAGCTTTTTCTGGGTTAAGAAGTGAGAGATGGCTATGTTGTCCGTCTTCACTACAAACTTTGAACCCAGCAAATAATGCCTCCATGTCCGAAGGCAATGGATCACCGCGAGTAACTCCTTCTCTTGAGTTGTGTAGCGGCGTTCTGCTTCAGAAAGTTTCCGGCTCTCGTACGCCAGAGGATGTCCCTCCTGGACCAACACTCCACCAAGTGCAAAATCTGAAGCATCTGTTTGTACCTCAAAGGGCTTGCTCAAGTCAGGGAGAGCAAGGACTGGATCCTCCATCACTGCTGATTTCAGATCATCGAATGCCTGCTGGCGCTCTTCTGACCAAATCCATGACTGTTCTTTCTTCAAAAGGTCGGTTAGAGGTGAGGCACGAGCAGAATAATCCTTGATAAACTTCCGATAATAGTTCACCAAGCCAAGAAAGGACCGCAACGCCGACACTGTTGTTGGGGCCTTCCACTCATGAATGGCGCGAACCTTCGCCATATCCATCTTCAGCTTGCCACCACCAATGTAGTGGCCCAAGAAAGCGATCTCTTGTTGGGCAAACGAACACTTTTCCTCCTTCACATAGAGGTGATTTGTCCGTAGTAATTCGAACACGATCCGCAAGTGTTCCATATGCTCCTCCAGAGTAGAGCTATATATCACAATGTCATCCAGGTACACAACCACAAACTTGTCCAGGTATTCGTAGAAGATTTCATTCATCAGGGTGCAAAAAGTCGCTGGAGCATTAGTTAAGCCAAATGGCATCACTAAATACTCAAACGCCCCATATCGTGTGACGCAAGTGGTCTTGGGTTCATCTCCTTCAGCTACTCGAACTTGATGATATCCCGACCGCAAGTCAAGCTTCGTGAAGTACCGAGCTGCACCCAATTGATCGAACAAATCTGCAATCAAAGGAATAGGGTATTGGTTTCGAACAGTTACCTTGTTTAGAGCTCTGTAGTCAACACACATACGCAAGCTCCCATCATGTTTCTTCTGAAATAATACTGGTGCTCCGTATGGTGCCTTTGATGGCCGGATGAAGCCTGAGTCAATGAGCTCACTCAACTGCTTCCTCAACTCCTCTAGCTCTGGGGATGCCATCCTGTAGGGACGGCTAGCTGGCGGTTTCGCCCCCGGAATTAACTCAATCTTGTGATCAATATGCCTTCGTGGAGGGAGTTGCTTCGGGAGTTCTCTAGGCATCACATCCTTGAAAGTTGACAGTAGCTCCATCACTGCCTCTGGAACAGGTTGTGACTCCTCTTCCCGCTCGTCTACCACCAAGGTAGCCAAGTATGTCTCCTCCCCCTTCTTGAGACCTTTCTTCAACTGTAGAGCGGAAATTCTCTTGTCCTTCGATTCAACAGCCATCGTTGGAATCATACAAGGAGAGTCTCCGAACATACACATGGCCTCCAAGTAGGGCATCGGCACTGCTCTCGCTTCATGCAAGAACTCCTGACCCAATATCACCTTGAAATCATCCATGGGAATAGCCATGAAGTTGGTCCTCCCTGACCACCTACCCACCTCTATGGGCACGGCCTTCGCAACACCATGGACTGACCTCGCAGCAGAGTTTACCGCTTTGATCTTGCTC
This sequence comes from Paratinospora sagittata, assembly GCA_035771175.1. Lineage (NCBI taxonomy): Eukaryota > Viridiplantae > Streptophyta > Magnoliopsida > Ranunculales > Menispermaceae > Paratinospora > Paratinospora sagittata. The sequence continues at coordinate 61,590 of JAYMFD010001948.1, read as the reverse complement.
GAGTCACCTTCTAACTTGAGACCCAAGCGTTGAGCTTCACCTTCAGCGATGAAGTTGTGGGTGGCACCCGTGTCTACCATGGCACGAGTCATCTTGCCACTGATTTTGAGTTCAACAAACATCAAACCTCTTGATGGATTCGTCTGCTTGTCGACAACTTGCCCCTTCAAGGCATTCAATAACCGCAGAGCCCCCATCCTCGGTTCATCTGACTCGGCAGGAGATTGGGAGGGCCCCTGCGAAGGTTCTTGGCTAGTAGTTAATGCTCGCAATGCATTGAGCGCACTCTTTTTGGGACACACAGCTACTCGATGTGGCCCTGCACACAAGAAGCACTTCAACTCCCTTGCCTTATAACTTGCTGTTGAAGTGTAGGATGTTGAGGGTTGTTTGGAAGACGAGGCTCCCTTGCTAAACTGGCTCTTTGGCTTGTTGGTACTGCCCTCGTCCTTCCCCGATGAAGGTTTTGGATTGTTGCCGCTCGACACCGTTTTCTTCTTTTCACCAAAGCTGGTGTTGTAATCAGTTAATCTTTCAGCCGCAACGTAAGCAGACGCGAGGTCCACGACCTTCTGCCTCTGTAACTCAGTTCGAGCCCATGGTTTTAACCCATCCAAGAAGAAGAATAATCTATCTTCTTCGGCCATACCGTGAATGTCTAGCATGAGAGTTGCATATTGCTTCACATACTCTCGAATGGTACCTGTATGTTGGATCTGCCTCAGCTTTTGCCTAGCCAAGAATCCCACATTCTCAGGTAGAAACTGATTCTTGAGTTCCTTCTTGAGGTCTTCCCAAGTATCAATAGTCACTGAACCATTCTGAATAGCAGTGTAGCGAGTTCGCCACCATAACTTGGCATCCCCTTCCAAGAACATAGCGGCTGTTGTGACCCTATCTTGCTCCGTCTCAAGCTTGATCACATTCATATATTGTTCGAGATCGAACAAGAAATTCTCCAATTCCTTGGCATCTCGAGCTCCATTGAAATGCTTAGGTTCAGGTACTTTAACCTTCCTTCGACTCTCGGCCTCCTTCGGACCTGTCGAACCCGCTAGTTTGGTAAGAACATTCACCCTAGCGCTCATCTCATCGAGCTGTTCTCGTACTACCTGGAACGAAGCTTGGTTTTCCTCTGCCAAGGCTTCGTAGACCTCACTACCCGATTGTTGGGCATTCTCAACCATTTCCATTCGTGCCATCAGTTGTGCAAGCTTCGCTTCCAACTCTTCGGAACGCGTTACTCGAGCTTCCAGTTCTTCGAACCTTTCCTTGGTGGACTTCTTTTGTTCTGCCATTCTCTTGCTTGGCTCTGATACCACTTGTCACGGGACAACTTTGGAACAAGGCAATTCCCGTGCGGCACCCGGCAATTCACTAGCAAGGTCCGCCTAACTGCAAGCAACAAGAGATAGCAACACAAAGTAGAAGGCAACAAGTAATAAAATAATGATTTTATTAATATCAAATGAACTGTTACAATACACTGGGGTCAACACGAATGAACACGCACGCACCCTAGGGGAGCAGGTATCACTAGAACACCACACCACTAGCAATAGTGGGTAGCAACAAGGGACAAGGCAACAC
>JAYMFD010002006.1:0-69994 GCA_035771175.1 Paratinospora sagittata | reverse complement strand
TACTAGATCTCGTAAAGGCACCGAAAATGAAAAAAAAGTGCACCGAAAATGGACATCGGAAGAAAAAGTTACTGCCCGTAAAACCAAGACGCAGCAGGTAGCGTTTTTCCTGTTTTTATTATATTTTTGCGGCGTTGGATAACGTAAAATAGCAACTGTCAAGAACGAAAGACAAAATCGGTGTGAGAGTTTGAAAGGGAGTTCCGACGGGAGGGAAAAAAAAGAAGGAAAGAGAACGAAAGAAAAAATAAAAGTAGGGTGCAACACGAGGACTTCACAGGAGGTCACCCATCCTAGTACTACTCTCGCCAAAGCGCGCTTAACTGCGGAGTTCTGATGGGATCCGGTGCATTAGTGTTGGTATGATCGCACCCATGAGATACGCGACGAAAAACGTATTTAAATGGTGAGATACAGGGAGCAGTTTGCGGCTACTAGATCTCGTAAAGGCATCGAAAATGAAAAAAAAGTGCACCGAAAACGGACATCGGTAGAAAAAGTTACTGCCCGTAGAACCAAGACGCAGCAGGTAGCGTTTTTCCTGTTTTTATTATATTTTCGCGGCGTTGGATAACGTAAAATAGCAACTGTCAAGAACGAAAGACAAAATCGGTGAGAGAGTTTGAATGGGAGTTCCGACGGGAGGGAAAAAAAAGAAGGAAAGAGAACGAAAGAAAAAATAAAAGAGGGGTGCAACACGAGGACTTCCCAGGAGGTCACCCATCCTAGTACTACTCTCGCCAAAGTGCGCTTAACTGCGGAGTTCTGATGGGATCAGGTGCATTAGTGCTGGAATGATCGCACCCATGAGATACGCGACGGAAAACGTTTTTAAATCGTGAGTTACAGGGAGCAGTTTGTGGCTTGTAGATCTCGTAAAGGCACTGAAAATGAAAAAAAAGTTCACCGAAAACGGACATCGGTAGAAAAAGTTACTGCCCGTTGAACCAAGACGCAGCAGGTAACGTTTTTCCTGTTTTTATTATATTTTCGCGGCGTTGGATAACGTAAAATAGCAACTGTCAAGAACGAAAGACAAAATCGGTGAGAGAGTTTGAAAGGGAGTTCAGACGGGAGGGAAAAAAAAGAAGGAAAAAAAACGAAAGAAGAAATAAAAAAAGGGTGCAACACGAGGACTTTCCAGGAGGTCACCCATCCAAGTACTACTCTCGCCCAAGCACGCTTAACTGCGGAGTTCTGATGGGATCCGGTGCATTAGTGCTGGTATGATCGCACCGATGAGATACGCGACGGAAAACGTATTTAAATGGTGAGATAAAGAGAGTAGTTTGCGGCTACTAGATCTCGTAAAGGCACCGAAAATGAAAAAAACGTGCACCGAAAACGGACATCGATAGAAATAGTTACTGCCCGTAGAACAAAGACGCAGCAGGTAGCGTTTTTCCTATTTTTATTATATTTTCGCGGCGTTGGATAACGTAAAATAGCAACTGTCAAGAACGAAAGACAAAATCGGTGAGAGGGTTTGAAAGGGAGTTCCGACGGGAGGGAAAAAAAGAAGGAAAGAGAACGAAAGAAAAAATAAAAAAGGGTGAAAGACGAGGACTTCCCAGGAGGTCACCCATCCTAGTACTACTCTCGCCCGAGCACGCTCAACTGCGGAGTTCTGATGGGATACGGTGCATTAGTGCTGGTATGATCGCACCCATGAGATACGCGACGGAAAACGTATTTAAATGGTGAGATACAGGGAGCAGGTTGCGGCTACTGGATCTCGTAGAGGCACCGAAAATGAAAAAAAAGTGCACCGAAAACGGAAATCGGTAGAAAAAGTTACTGCCCGTAAAACCAAGACGCAGCAGGTAGCGTTTTTCCTGTTTTTATTATATTTTCGCGGCGTTGGATAACGTAAAATAGCAACTGTCAAGAACGAAAGACAAAATCGGTGTGAGAGTTTGAAAGGGAGTTCCGACGGGAGGGAAAAAAGAAGGAAAGAGAACGAAAGAAAAAATAAAAGTAGGGTGCAACACGAGGACTTCACAGGAGGTCACCCATCCTACTACTACTCTCGCCAAAGCGCGCTTAACTGCGGAGTTCTGATGGGATCCGGTGCATTAGTGTTGGTATGATCGCACCAATGAGATACGCGACGGAAAACGTATTTAAATAGTGAGATACAGGGAGCAGTTTGCGGCTACTAGATCTCGTAAAGGCACCGAAAATGAAAAAAAAGTGCACCGAAAATGGACATCGGTAGAAAAAGTTACTGCCCGTAAAACCAAGACGCAGCAGGTAGCGTTTTTCTTGTTTTTATTATATTTTCGCGGCGTTGCATAACGTAAAATAGCAACTGTCAAGAACGAAAGACAAAATCGGTGTGAGAGTTTGGAAGGGAGTTCCGACGGGAGGGAAAAAAAGAAGGAAAGAGAACGAAAGAAAAAATAAAAGAGGGGTGCAACACGAGGACTTCCCAGGAGGTCACCCATCCTAGTACTACTCTCGCCAAAGTGCGCTTACCTGCGGAGTTCTGATGGGATCAGGTGCATTAGTGCTGGTATGATCGCACCCATGAGATACGCGACGGAAAACGTATTTAAATCGTGAGTTACAGGGAGCAGTTTGTGGCTTGTAGATCTCGTAAAGGCACTGAAAATGAAAAAAACGTTCACCGAAAACGGAAATCGGTAGAAAAAGTTACTGCCCGTAGAACCAAGACGCAGCAGGTAACGTTTTTCCTGTTTTTATTATATTTTCGCGGCGTTGGATAACGTAAAATAGCAACTGTCAAGAACGAAAGACAAAATCGGTGAGAGAGTTTGAAAGGGAGTTCAGACGGGAGGGAAAAAAAAGAAGGAAAAAGAACGAAAGAAGAAATAAAAAAAGGGTGCAACACGAGGACTTTCCAGGAGGTCACCCATCCAAGTACTACTCTCGCCCAAGCACGCTTAACTGCGGAGTTCTGATGGGATCCGGTGCATTAGTGCTGGTATGATCGCACCGATGAGATACGCGACGGAAAACGTATTTAAATGGTGAGATGAAGAGAGTAGTTTGCGGCTACTAGATCTCGTAAAGGCACCGAAAATGAAAAAAACGTGCACCGAAAACGGACATCGATAGAAAACGTTACTGCCCGTAGAACAAAGACGCAGCAGGTAGCGTTTTTCCAATTTTTATTATATTTTCGCGGCGTTGGATAACGTAAAATAGCAACTGTCAAGAACGAAAGACAAAATCGGTGAGAGAGTTTGAAAGGGAGTTCCGACGGGAGGGAAAAAAAGAAGGAAAGAGAACGAAAGAAAAAATAAAAAAGGGTGCAACACGAGGACTTCCCAGGAGGTCACCCTTCCTAGTACTACTATCGCCCGGGCACGCTTAGCTACGAAGTTCTGATGGGATACGGTGCATTAGTGCTGGTATGATCGCACCCATGAGATACGCGACGGAAAACGTATTTAAATGGTGAGATACAGGGAGCAGTTTGGGGCTACTAGATCTCGTAAAGGCACCGAAAATGAAAAAAAAGTGCACCGAAAACGGACATCGGTAGAAAAAGTTACTGCCCGTAAAACCAAGACGCAGCAGGTAGCGTTTTTCCTGTTTTTATTATATTTTCGCGGCGTTGGATAATGTAAAATAGCAACTGTCAAGAACGAAAGACAAAATCGGTGAGAGGGTTTGAAAGGGAGTTCCGACGGGAGGGAAAAAAAGAAGGAAAGAGAACGAAAGAAAAAATAAAAAAGGGTGCAACACGACGACTTCCCAGGAGGTCACCCATCCTAGTACTACTCTCGCCCGAGCGCGCTTAACTGCGGAGTTCTGATGGGATACGGTGCATTAGTGCTGGTATGATCGCACCCATGAGATACGCGACGGAAAACGTATTTAAATGGTGAGATACATTGAGCAGTTTGCGGCTACTGGATCTCGTAAAGGCACCGAAAATGAAAAAAAAGTGCACCGAAAACGGACATCGGTAGAAAAAGTTACTGCCCGTAAAACCAAGACGCAGCAGGTAGCGTTTTTCCTGTTTTTATTATATTTTCGCGGCGTTGGATAACGTAAAATAGCAACTGTCAAGAACGAAAGACAAAATCGGTGTGAGAGTTTGAAAGGGAGTTCCGACGGGAGGGAAAAAAAAGAAGGAAAGAGAACGAAAGAAAAAATAAAAGTAAGGTGCAACACGAAGACTTCACAGGAGGTCACCATCCTAGTACTACTCTCGCCAAAGCGCGCTTAACTGCGGAGTTCTGATGGGATCCGGTGCATTAGTGTTGGTATGATCGCACCCATGAGATACGCGACGGAAAACGTATTTAAATCGTGAGATACAGGGAGCATTTTGCGGCTACTAGATCTCATAAAGGCATCGAAAATGAAAAAAAAGTGCACCGAAAACGGACATCAGTAGAAAAAGTTACTGCCCGTAGAACCAATACGCAGCAAGTAGCGTTTTTCCTGTTTTTATAATATTTTCGCGGCGTTGGATAACGTAAAATAGCAACTGTCAAGAAAGAAAGACAAAATCGGTGTGAGAGTTTGAAAGGGAGTTCCGACGGGAGGGAAAAAAAAGAAGGAAAGAGAACGAAAGAAAAAATAAAAGTAAGGTGCAACACGAGGACTTCCCAGGAGGTCACCCATCCTAGTACTACTCTCGCCAAAGCGCGCTTAACTGCGGAGTTCTGATTGGATCCGGTGCATTAGTGCTGGTATGATCGCACCCATGAGATACGCGACGGAAAACGTATTTAAATCGTGAGATACAGGGAGCAGTTTGCGGCTTGTAGATCTCGTAAAGGCACTGAAAATGAAAAAAAAGTGCACCAAAAACGGACATCGGTAGAAAAAGTTACTGCCAGTAGAACCAAGACGCAGCAGGTAGCGTTTTTCCTGTTTTTATTATATTTTCGCGGCGTCGGATAACGTAAAATAGCAACTGTCAAGAACGAAAGACAAAATCGGTGAGAAAGTTTGAAAGGGAGTTCCGACGGGAGGGAAAAAAAAGAAGGAAAGAGAACGGAAGAAAAAATAAAAGAGGGGTGCAACACGAGGACTTCCCTGGAGGTCACCCATCCTAGTACTACTCTCGCCAAAGTGCGCTTAACTGCGGAGTTCGGATGGGATCAGGTGCATTAGTGCTGGTATGATCGCACCCATGAGATACGCGACGGAAAACGTATTTAAATCGTGAGTTACAGGGAGCAGTTTGTGGCTTGTAGATCTCGTAAAGGCACTGAAAATGAAAAAAAAGTTCACCGAAAACGGACATCGGTAGAAAAACTTACTGCCCGTAAAACCAAGACGCAGCAGGTAGCGTTTTTCCTGTTTTTATTATATTTTCGCGGCGTTGGATAACGTAAAATAGCAACTGTCAAGAACGAAAGACAAAATCGGTGAGAGAGTTTGAAAGGGAGTTCAGACGGGAGGGAAAAAAAAGAAGGAAAAAGAACGAAAGAAGAAATAAAAAAAGGGTGCAACACGAGGACTTTCCAGGAGGTCACCCATCCAAGTACTACTCTCGCCCAAGCACGCTTAACTGCGGAGTTCTGATGGGATCCGGTGCATTAGTGCTGGTATGATCGCACCGATGAGATACGCGACGGAAAACGTATTTAAATGGTGAGATGAAGAGAGTAGTTTGCGGCTACTAGATCTCGTAAAGGCACCGAAAATGAAAAAAACGTGCACCGAAAACGGACATCGATAGAAAACGTTACTGCCCGTAGAACAAAGACGCAGCAGGTAGCGTTTTTCCAATTTTTATTATATTTTCGCGGCGTTGGATAACGTAAAATAGCAACTGTCAAGAACGAAAGACAAAATCGGTGAGAGAGTTTGAAAGGGAGTTCCGACGGGAGGGAAAAAAAGAAGGAAAGAGAACGAAAGAAAAAATAAAAAAGGGTGCAACACGAGGACTTCCCAGGAGGTCACCCTTCCTAGTACTACTCTCGCCCGGGAACGCTTAGCTACGAAGTTCTGATGGGATACGGTGCATTAGTGCTGGTATGATCGCACCCATGAGATACGCGACGGAAAACGTATTTAAATGGTGAGATAAAGGGAGCAGTTTGGGGCTACTAGATCTCGTAAAGGCACCGAAAATGAAAAAAAAGTGCACCGAAAACGGACATCGGTAGAAAAAGTTACTGCCCGTAAAACCAAGACGCAGCAGGTAGCGTTTTTCCTGTTTTTATTATATTTTCGCGGCGTTGGATAATGTAAAATAGCAACTGTCAAGAACGAAAGACAAAATCGGTGAGAGGGTTTGAAAGGGAGTTCCGACGGGAGGGAAAAAAAGAAGGAAAGAGAACGAAAGAAAAAATAAAAAAGGGTGCAACACGACGACTTCCCAGGAGGTCACCCATCCTAGTACTACTCTCGCCCGAGCGCGCTTAACTGCGGAGTTCTGATGGGATACGGTGCATTAGTGCTGGTATGATCGCACCCATGAGATACGCGACGGAAAACGTATTTAAATGGTGAGATACATTGAGCAGTTTGCGGCTACTGGATCTCGTAAAGGCACCGAAAATGAAAAAAAAGTGCACCGAAAACGGACATCGGTAGAAAAAGTTACTGCCCGTAAAACCAAGACGCAGCAGGTAGCGTTTTTCCTGTTTTTATTATATTTTCGCGGCGTTGGATAACGTAAAATAGCAACTGTCAAGAACGAAAGACAAAATCGGTGTGAGAGTTTGAAAGGGAGTTCCGACGGGAGGGAAAAAAAAGAAGGAAAGAGAACGAAAGAAAAAATAAAAGTAAGGTGCAACACGAAGACTTCACAGGAGGTCACCATCCTAGTACTACTCTCGCCAAAGCGCGCTTAACTGCGGAGTTCTGATGGGATCCGGTGCATTAGTGTTGGTATGATCGCACCCATGAGATACGCGACGGAAAACGTATTTAAATCGTGAGATACAGGGAGCATTTTGCGGCTACTAGATCTCATAAAGGCATCGAAAATGAAAAAAAAGTGCACCGAAAACGGACATCAGTAGAAAAAGTTACTGCCCGTAGAACCAATACGCAGCAGGTAGCGTTTTTCCTGTTTTTATAATATTTTCGCGGCGTTGGATAACGTAAAATAGCAACTGTCAAGAAAGAAAGACAAAATCGGTGTGAGAGTTTGAAAGGGAGTTCCGACGGGAGGGAAAAAAAAGAAGGAAAGAGAACGAAAGAAAAAATAAAAGTAAGGTGCAACACGAGGACTTCTCAGGAGGTCACCCATCCTAGTACTACTCTCGCCAAAGCGCGCTTAACTGCGGAGTTCTGATTGGATCCGGTGCATTAGTGCTGGTATGATCGCACCCATGAGATACGCGACGGAAAACGTATTTAAATCGTGAGATACAGGGAGCAGTTTGCGGCTTGTAGATCTCGTAAAGGCACTGAAAATGAAAAAAAAGTGCACCGAAAACGGACATCGGTAGAAAAAGTTACTGCCCGTAGAACCAAGACGCAGCAGGTAGCGTTTTTCCTGTTTTTATTATATTTTCGCGGCGTCGGATAACGTAAAATAGCAACTGTCAAGAACGAAAGACAAAATCGGTGAGAAAGTTTGAAAGGGAGTTCCGACGGGAGGGAAAAAAAAGAAGGAAAGAGAACGGAAGAAAAAATAAAAGAGGGGTGCAACACGAGGACTTCCCTGGAGGTCACCCATCCTAGTACTACTCTCGCCAAAGTGCGCTTAACTGCGGAGTTCGGATGGGATCAGGTGCATTAGTGCTGGTATGATCGCACCCATGAGATACGCGACGGAAAACGTATTTAAATCGTGAGTTACAGGGAGCAGTTTGTGGCTTGTAGATCTCGTAAAGGCACTGAAAATGAAAAAAAAGTTCACCGAAAACGGACATCGGTAGAAAAACTTACTGCCCGTAAAACCAAGACGCAGCAGGTAGCGTTTTTCCTGTTTTTATTATATTTTCGCGGCGTTGGATAACGTAAAATAGCAACTGTCAAGAACGAAAGACAAAATCGGTGTGAGAGTTTGAAAGGGAGTTCCGACGGGAGGGAAAAAAAAGAAGGAAAGAGAACGAAAGAAAAAATAAAAGTAGGGTGCAACACGAGGACTTCACAGGAGGTCACCCATCCTACTACTACTCTCGCCAAAGCGCGCTTAACTGCGGAGTTCTGATGGGTTCCGGTGCATTAGTGCTGGTATGATCGCACCCATGAGATACGCGATGGAAAACGTATTTAAATGGTGAGATACAGGGAGCAGTTTGCGGCTACTAGATCTCGTAAAGGCATCGAAAATGAAAAAAAAGTGCACCGAAAACGGACATCGGTAGAAAAAGTTACTGCCCGTAGAACCAAGACGCAGCAGGTAGCGTTTTTCCTGTTTTTATTATATTTTCGTGGCGTTGGATAACGTAAAATAGCAACTGTCAAGAACGAAAGACAAAATCGGTGAGAGAGTTTGAAAGGGAGTTCCGACGGGAGGAAAAAAAAAGAAGGAAAGAGAACGAAATAAAAATAAAAGAGCAGTGCAACACAAGGACTTCCCAGGAGGTCACCCATCCTAGTACTACTCTCGCCAGAGCGCGCTTAACTGCGGAGTTCTGATGGGATCCGGTGCATTAGTGCTGGTATGATCGCACCCATGAGATACGCGACGGAGAACGTATTTAAATCGTGAGATACAGGGAGCAGTTTGCGGCTTGTAGATCTCGTAAAGGCATTGAAAAGGAAAAAAAAGTGCACCGAAAACGGACATCGGTAGAAAAAGTTACTGCCCGTAGAACCAAGACGCAGCAGGTAGCGTTTTTCCTGTTTTTATTATATTTTCGCGGCGTTGGATAACGTAAAATAACAACTGTCAAGAACGAAAGACAAAATCAGTGAGAGAGTTTGAAAGGGAGTGCCGACGGGAGGGAAAAAAAAGAGGGAAAGAGAACGAAAGAAAAAATAAAAGAGCGGTGCAACACGAGGACTTCTTAGGAGGTCACCGATCCTAGTACTACTTTCGCCCACGTGCGCTTAACTGCGGAGTTCTGATGGGATCCGGTGCATTAGTGCTGGTATGATCGCACCAATGAGATACGCGACGGAAAACGTATTTAAATGGTGAGATACAGGGAGCAGTTTGCGGCTACTAGATCTCGTAAAGGCACCGAAAATGAAAAAAAAGTGCACCGAAAACGGTCATCAGTAGAAAAAGTTACTGCCCGTAGAACCAATACGCAGCAGGTAGCGTTTTTCCTATTTTTATTATATTTTCGCGGCTTTGGATAACGTAAAATAGCAACCGTCAAGAACGAAAGACAAAATCGGTGAGAGAGTTTGAAAGGGAGTTCCGACGGAAGGGAAAAAAAAGAAGGAAAGAGAACGAAAGAAAAAATAAAAGAGGGGTGCAACACGAGGACTTCCCAGGAGGTCACCGATCCTAGTACTACTCTCGCCCGAGCACGCTTAACTGCGGAGTCCTGATGGGATCCGGTGCATTAGTGCTGGTATGATCGCACCCATGTGATACACGACGAAAAACGTATTTAAATGGTGAGATACAGGGAGCAGTTTGCGGCTACTAGATCTCGTAAAGGCACCGAAAATGAAAAAAAAGTGCACCGAAAACGGACATCGATAGAAAAAGTTACTGCCCGTAAAACCAAGACGCAGCAGGTAGCGTTTTTCCTGTTTTTATTATATTTTCGCGGCGTTGGATAACGTAATACAGCAACTGTCAAGAACGAAAGACAAAATCGGTGAGAGAGTTTGAAAGGGAGATCCGACGGGAGGGAAAAAAGAGAAGGAAAGAGAACGAAAGAAAAAATAAAAGTGGGGTGCAAAACGAGGACTTCTCAGGAGGTCACCCATCCAAGTACTACTCTCGCCTAAGCACGCTTAACTAGGGAGTTCTGATAGGATCCGTTGCATTAGCGCTGGTATGATCGCACCCATGAGATACGCGACGAAAAACGTATTTAAATGGTGAGATACAGGGAGCAGTTTGCGGCTAGTAGATCTCGTAAAGGCACCGAAAATGAAAAAAAAGTGCACCGAAAACGGACATCGGTAGAAAAAGTTACTACCTGTAGAACCAATACGCAGCAGGTAGCGTTTTTCCTGTTTTTATTATATTTTCGCGGCTTTGGATAACGTAAAATAGCAACTGTCAAGAACGAAAGACAAAATCGGTGAGAGAGTTTGAAAGGGAGTTCCGACGGGAGGGAAAAAAAAGAAGGAAAAAGAACGAAAAAAAAATAAAAGAGGGGTGCAACACGAGGACTTCCAGGGAGGTCACCCATCCTAGAACTACTCTCGCCAAAGCGCGCTTAACTGCGGAGTTCTGATGGGATCCGGTGCATTAGTGCTGGTATGGTCGCACCCATGAGATACGCGACGGAAAACGTATTTAAATCGTGAGATACAGGGAGCAGTTTGCGGCTTCTAGATCTTGTAAAGGCACTGAAAATAATAAAAAAGTGCACCGAAAACGGACATCGGTAGAAAAAGTTACTTCCCGTAGAACCAAGACGCAGCAGGTAGCGTTTTTCCTGTTTTTATTATATTTTCGCGGCGTTGGATAACGTAAAATAGCAACTGTCAAGAACGAAAGACAAAATCGGTGAGGGAGTTTGAAAGGGAGTTCCGACGGGAGGGAAAAAAAAGAAGGAAAGAGAACGAAAGAAAAAATAAAAGAGGGGTGCAACACGAGGACTTCCCAGGAGGTCACCGATCCTAGTACTACTCTCGCCCGAGCACGCTTAACTGCGGAGTTCTGATGGGATCCGGTGCATTAGTGCTGGTATGATCGCACCCATGAGATACGCGACGGAAAACGTATTTAAATGGTGAGATACAGGGAGCAGTTTGCGGCTACTAGATCTCGTAAAGGCACCGAAAATGAAAAAAAAAGTGCACCGAAAACGGATATTGGTAGAAAAAGTTACTGCCCGTAAAACCAAGACGCAGCAGGTAGCGTTTTTCCTGTTTTTATTATATTTTCGCGGTGTTGGATAACGTAAAATAGCAACTGTCAAGAACGAAAGACAAAATCGGTGAGAGAGTTTGAAAGGGAGTTCCGACGGGAGGGAAAAAAAACAAGGAAAGAGAACGAAAAAAAAATAAAAAAGGGGTGCAAGACGAGGACTTCCCAGGAGGTCACCCATTCTAGTACTACTCTCGCCAAAGCGCGCTTAACTGCGGAGTTCTGATGGGATCCGGTTCATTAGTGCTGGTATGATCGCACCCATGAGATACGCGACGGAAAACTTATTTAAATGGTGAGATACAGGGAGCAGTTTGCGGCTAGTAGATCTCGTAAAGGCACCGAAAATGAAAAAAAAGTGCACCGAAAACGGACATCGGTAAAAAAAGTTACTGCCCGTAGAACCAAGACGCAGCAGGTAGCGTTTTTCCTATTTTTATTATATTTTCGCGGCGTTGGATAACGTAAAATAGCAACTGTCAAGAACGAAAGACAAAATCGGTGAGAGAGTTTGAAAGGGAGTTCCGACGGGAGGGAAAAAAAAGAAGGAAAGAGAACGAAAGAAAAAATAAAAGAGGGGTGCAACACGAGGACTTCCTAGGAGGTCACCGATCCTAGTACTACTCTCGCCCGAGCACGCTTAACTGCGGAGTCCTGATGGGATCCGGTGCATTAGTGCCGGTATGATCGCACCCATGCGAAACGCGACGAAAAACGTATTTAAATGGTGAGATACAGGGAGCAGTTTGCGGCTACTAGATCTCGTAAAGGCACCGAAAAGGAAAAAAAAGTGCACCGAAAACGGACATCGGTAGAAAAAGTTACTTCCTGTAGAAGCAATACGCAGCAGGTAGCGTTTTTCCTGTTTCTATTATATTTCCGCGGCTTTGGATAACGTAAAATAGCAACTGTCAAGAACGAAAGACAAGATCGGTGAGAGAGTTTGAAAGGGAGTTCCGACGGGAGGGAAAAAAAAGAAGGAAAAAGAACGAAAAAAAAATAAAAGAGGGGTGCAACACGAGGACTTCCAGGGAGGTCACCCATCCTCGAACTACTCTCGCCAAAGCGCCCTTAACTGCGGAGTTCTGATGGGATCCGGTGAATTAGTGCTGGTATGATCGCACCCATGAGATACGCGACGGAAAACGTATTTAAATCGTGAGATACAGGGAGCAGTTTGCGGCTTGTAGATCTCGTAAAGGCACTGAAAATAATAAAAAAGTGCACCGAAAACGGACATCGGTAGAAAAAGTTACTGCCCGTAGAACCAAGACGCAGCAGGTAGCGTTTTTCCTGTTTTTATTATATTTTCGCGGCGTTGGATAACGTAAAATAGCAACTGTCAAGAACGAAAGACAAAATCGGTGTGAGAGTTTGAAAGGGAGTTCCGACGGGAGGGAAAAAAAAGAAGGAAAGAGAACGAAAGAAAAAATAAAAGTAGGGTGCAACACGAGGACTTCACAGGAGGTCACCCATCCTAGTACTACTCTCGCCAAAGCGCGCTTAACTGCGGAGTTCTGATGGGATCCGGTGCATTAGTGCTGGTATGATCGCACCCATGGGATACGCGATGGAAAACGTATTTAAATGGTGAGATACAGGGAGCAGTTTGCGGCTACTAGATCTCGTAAAGGCATCGAAAATGAAAAAAAAGTGCACCGAAAACGGACATCGGTAGAAAAAGTTACTGCCTGTAGAACCAAGACGCAGCAGGTAGCGTTTTTCCTGTTTTTATTATATTTTCGTGGCGTTGGATAACGTAAAATAGCAACTGTCAAGAACGAAAGACAAAATCGGTGAGAGAGTTTGAAAGGGAGTTCCGACGGGAGGGAAAAAAAAGAAGGAAAGAGAACGAAATAAAAATAAAAGAGCGATGCAACACAAGGACTTCCCAGGAGGTCACCGATCCTAGTACTACTCTCGCCCGAGCACGCTTAACTGCGGAGTTCTGATGGGATCCGGTGCATTAGTGCTGGTATGATCGCACCCATGAGATACGCGACGGAGAACGTATTTAAATCGTGAGATACAGGGAGCAGTTTGCGGCTTGTAGATCTCGTAAAGGCACTGAAAAGGAAAAAAGAGTGCACCGAAAACGGACATCGGTAGAAAAAGTTACTGCCCGTAGAACCAAGACGCAGCAGGTAGCGTTTTTCCTGTTTTTATTATATTTTAGCGGCGTTGGATAACGTAAAATAACAACTGTCAAGAACGAAAGACAAAATCGGTGAGAGAGTTTGAAAGGGAGTTCCGACGGGAGGGAAAAAAAAGAGGGAAAGAGAACGAAAGAAAAAATAAAAGAGGGGTGCAACACGAGGACTTCCCAGGAGGTCACCGATCCTAGTACTACTCTCGCCCGAGCACGCTTAACTGCGGAGTCCTGATGGGATCCGGTGCATTAGTGCTGGTATGATCGCACCCATGTGATACACGACGAAAAACGTATTTAAATGGTGAGATACAGGGAGCAGTTTGCGGCTACTAGATCTCGTAAAGGCACCGAAAATGAAAAAAAAGTGCACCGAAAACGGTCATCAGTAGAAAAAGTTACTGCCCGTAGAACCAATACGCAGCAGGTAGCGTTTTTCCTATTTTTATTATATTTTCGCGGCTTTGGATAACGTAAAATAGCAACCGTCAAGAACGAAAGACAAAATCGGTGAGAGAGTTTGAAAGGGAGTTCCGACGGGAGGGAAAAAAAAGAAGGAAAGAGAACGAAAGAAAAAATAAAAGAGGGGTGCAACACGAGGACTTCCCAGGAGGTCACCGATCCTAGTACTACTCTCGCCCGAGCACGCTTAACTGCGGAGTCCTGATGGGATCCGGTGCATTAGTGCTGGTATGATCGCACCCATGTGATACACGACGAAAAACGTATTTAAATGGTGAGATACAGGGAGCAGTTTGCGGCTACTAGATCTCGTAAAGGCACCGAAAATGAAAAAAAAGTGCACCGAAAACGGACATCGGTAGAAAAAGTTACTGCCCGTAAAACCAAGACGCAGCAGGTAGAGTTTTTCCTGTTTTTATTATATTTTCGCGGCGTTGGATAACGTAATACAGCAACTGTCAAGAACGAAAGACAAAATCGGTGAGAGAGTTTGAAAGGGAGATCCGACGGGAGGGAAAAAAAAGAAGGAAAGAGAACGAAAGAAAAAATAAAAGTGGGGTGCAAAACGAGGACTTCTCAGGAGGTCACCCATCGAAGTACTACTCTCGCCTAAGCACGCTTAACTAGGGAGTTCTGATAGGATCCGTTGCATTAGCGCTGGTATGATCGCACCCATGAGATACGCGACGGAAAACGTATTTAAATGGTGAGATACAGGGAGCAGTTTGCGGCTAGTAGATCTCGTAAAGGCACCGAAAATGAAAAAAAAGTGCACCGAAAACGGACATCGGTACAAAAAGTTACTGCCCGTAGAACCAAGACGCAGCAGGTAGCGTTTTTCCTGTTTTTATTATATTTTCGCGGCGTTGGATAACGTAAAATAGCAACTGTCAAGAACGAAAGACAAAATCGGTGAGAGAGTCTGAAAGGGAGTTCCGACGGGAGGGAAAAAAAACAAGGAAAGAGAACGAAAAAAAAATAAAAGAGGGGTGCAAGACGAGGACTTCCCAGGAGGTCACCCATCCTAGTACTACTCTCGCCAAAGCACGCTTAACTGCGGAGTTCTGATGGGATCCGGTGCATTAGTGCTGGTATGATCGCACCCATGAGATACGCGATGGAAAACTTATTTAAATGGTGAGATACAGGGAGCAGTTTGCGGCTAGTAGATCTCGTAAAGGCACCGAAAATGAAAAAAAAGTGCACCGAAAACGGACATCGGTAGAAAAAGTTACTGCCCGTAGAACCAATACGCAGCAGGTAGCGTTTTTCCTATTTTGATTATATTTTCGCGGCTTTGGATAACGTAAAATAGCAACTGTCAAGAACGAAAGACAAAATTGGTGAGAGAGTTTGAAAGGGAGTTCCGACGGGAGGGAGAAAAAAGAGGGAAAAAGAACGAAAAAAACATAAAAGAGGGGTGGAACACGAGGACTTCCCAGGAGGTCACCCATCCTAGTACTACTCTCGCCAAAGCGCGCTTAACTGCGGAGTTCTGATGGGATCCGGTGCATTAGTGCTGGTATGATCGCATCAATGAGATACGCGACGGAAAACGTATTTAAATGGTGAGATACAGGGAGCAGTTTGCGGCTACTAGATCTCGTAAAGGCACCGAAAATGAAAAAAAAAGTGCACCGAAAACGGATATCGGTAGAAAAAGTTACTGCCCGTAAAACCAAGACGCAGCAGGTAGCGTTTTTCCTGTTTTTATTATATTTTCGCGGCGTTGGATAACGTAAAATAGCAACTGTCAAGAACGAAAGACAAAATCGGTGAGAGAGTCTGAAAGGGAGTTCCGACGGGAGGGAAAAAAAACAAGGAAAGAGAACGAAAGAAAAAATAAAAGAGGGGTGCAAGACGAGGACTTCCCAGGAGGTCACCCATCCTAGTACTACTCTCGCCAAAGCACGCTTAACTGCGGAGTTCTGATGGGATCCGGTGCATTAGTGCTGGTATGATCGCACCCATGAGATACGCGACGGAAAACTTATTTAAATGGTGAGATACAGGGAGCAGTTTGCGGCTAGTAGATCTCGTAAAGGCACCGAAAATGAAAAAAAAGTGCACCGAAAACGGACATCGGTAGAAAAAGTTACTGCCCGTAGAACCAAGACGCAGCAGGTAGCGTTTTTCCTGTTTTTATTATATTTTCGCGGCGTTGGATAACGTAAAATAGCAACTGTCAAGAACGAAAGACAAAATCGGTGAGAGAGTTTGAAAGGGAGTTCCGACGGGAGGGAAAAAAAAGAAGGAAAGAGAACGAAAGAAAAAATAAAAGAGGGGTGGAACACGAGGACTTCCTAGGAGGTCACCCATCCTAGTACTACTCTCGCCCGAGCACGCTTAACTGCGGAGTCCTGATGGGATCCGGTGCATTAGTGCTGGTATGATCGCACCCATGCGAATCGCGACGAAAAACGTATTTAAATGGTGAGATACAGGGAGCAGTTTGCGGCTACTAGATCTCGTAAAGGCACCGAAAATGAAAAAAAAGTGCACCGAAAACGGACATCGGTAGAAAAAGTTACTGCCCGTAATACCAAGACGCAGCAGGTAGCGTTTATCCTGTTTTTATTATATTTTTGCGGCGTTGGATAACGTAAAATAGCAACTGTCAAGAACGAAAGACAAAATCGGTGAGAGGGTTTGAAAGGGAGATCCGACGGGAGGGAAAAAAAAGAAGGAAAGAGAACGAAAGAAAAAATAAAAGTGGGGTGCAAAACGAGGACTTCTCAGGAGGTCACCCATCCTAGTATTACTCTCGCCTAAGCTCGCTTAACTAGGGAGTTCTGATAGGATCCGTTGCATTAGCGCTGGTATGATCGAACCCATGAGATACGCGACGGAAAACTTATTTAAATGGTGAGATACGGGGAGCAGTTTGCGGCTAGTAGATCTCGTAAAGGCACCGAAAAGGAAAAAAAAGTGCACCGAAAACGGACATCGGTAGAAAAAGTTACTACCTGTAGAAGCAATACGCAGCAGGTAGCGTTTCTCCTGTTTTTATTATATTTCCGCGGCTTTGGATAACGTAAAATAGCAACTGTCAAGAACGAAAGACAAGATCGGTGAGAGAGTTTGAAAGGGAGTTCCGACGGGAGGGAAAAAAAAGAAGGAAAAAGAACGAAAAAAAAATAAAAGAGGGGTGCAACACGAGGACTTCCAGGGAGGTCACCCATCCTCGAACTACTCTCGCCAAAGCGCCCTTAACTGCGGAGTTCTGATGGGATCCGGTGCATTAGTGCTGGTATGATCGCACCCATGAGATACGCGACGGAAAACGTATTTAAATCGTGAGATACAGGGAGCAGTTTGCGGCTTGTAGATCTCGTAAAGGCACTGAAAATAATAAAAAAGTAAACCGAAAACGGAAATCGGTAGAAAAAGTTACTGCCCGTAGAACCAAGACGCAGCAGGTAGCGTTTTTCCTGTTTTTATTATATTTTCGCGGCGTTGGATAACGTAAAACAGCAACTGTCAAGAACGAAAGACAAAATCGGTGAGAGAGTTTGAAAGGGAGTTCCGACGGGAGGGAAAAAAAAGAAGGAAAGAGAACGAAAGAAAAAATAAAAGAGGGGTGCAACACGAGGACTTCCCAGGAGGTCACCGATCCTAGTACTACTCTCGCCCGAGCACGCTTAACTGCGGAGTTCTGATGGGATCCGGTGCATTAGTGCTGGTATGATCGCACCCATGAGATACGCGACGGAAAACGTATTTAAATGGTGAGATACAGGGAGCAGTTTGCGGCTACTAGATCTCGTAAAGGCACCGAAAATGAAAAAAAAGTGCACCGAAAACGGATATCGGTAGAAAAAGTTACTGCCCGTAAAACCAAGACGCAGCAGGTAGCGTTTTTCCCGTTTTTATTATATTTTCGCGGCGTTGGATAACGTAAAATAGCAACTGTCAAGAACGAAAGACAAAATCGGTGAGAGAGTCTGAAAGGGAGTTCCGACGGGAGGGAAAAAAAACAAGGAAAGAGAACGAAAAAAAAATAAAAGAGGGGTGCAAGACGAGGACTTCCCAGGAGGTCACCCATCCTAGTACTACTCTCGCCAAAGCACGCTTAACTGCGGAGTTCTGATGGGATCCGGTGCATTAGTGCTGGTATGATCGCACCCATGAGATACGCGACGGAAAACTTATTTAAATGGTGAGATACAGGAAGCAGTTTGCGGCTAGTAGATCTCGTAAAGGCACCGAAAATGAAAAAAAAGTGCACCGAAAACGGACATCGGTAGAAAAAGTTACTGCCCGTAGAACCAATACGCAGCAGGTAGCGTTTTTCCTATTTTGATTATATTTTCGCGGCTTTGGATAACGTAAAATAGCAACTGTCAAGAACGAAAGACAAAATCGGTGAGAGAGTTTGAAAGGGAGTTCCGACGGGAGGGAGAAAAAAGAGGGAAAAAGAACGAAAAAAACATAAAAGAGGGGTGGAACACGAGGACTTCCCAGGAGGTCACCCATCCTAGTACTACTCTCGCCAACGCGCGCTTAACTGCGGAGTTCTGATGGGATCCGGTGCATTAGTGCTGGTATGATCGCACCCATGAGTTATGCGACGGAAAACGTATTTAAATGGTGAGATACAGGGAGCAGTTTGCGGCTTGTAGATCTCGTAAAGGCACTGAAAATGAAAAAAAAGTGCACCGAAAATGGACATCGGTAGAAAAAGTTACTGCCCGTAGAACCAAGACGCAGCAGGTAGCGTTTTTCCTGTTTTTATTATATTTTCGCGGCGTTGGATAACGTAAAATAACAACTGTCAAGAACAAAAGACAAAATCGGTGAGAGAGTTTGAAAGGGAGTTCAGACGGGAGGGAAAAAAAAGAAGGAAAGAGAACGAAAGAAAAAATAAAAGAGGGGTGCAACACGAGGACTTCCCAGGAGGTCACCCATCCTAGTACTACTCTCGCCAAAGCGCGCTTAACTGCGGAGTTCTGATGGGATCCGGTGCATTAGTGCTGGTATGATCGCACCCATGTGATACGCGACGGAAAACTTATTTAAATGGTGAGATACAGCGAGCAGTTTGCGGCTAGTAGATCTCGTAAAGGCACCGAAAATGAAAAAAAAGTGCACCGAAAACGGACATCGGTAGAAAAAGTTACTGCCCGTAGAACCAATACGCAGCAGGTAGCGTTTTTCCTGTTTTTATTATATTTTCGCGGCTTTGGATAACGTAAAATAGCAACTGTCAAGAACGAAAGACAAAATCGGTGAGAGAGTTTGAAAGGGAGTTCCGACGGGAGGGAGAAAAAAGAGGGAAAGAGAACGAAAAATAAATAAAAGAGGGGTGCAACACGAGGACTTCCCAGGAGGTCACCCATCCTAGTACTACTCTCGCCCAAGCACGCTTAACGGCGGAGTTCTGATTGGATTCGGTGCATTAGTGCTGGTATGATCGCACCGATGAGATACGCGACCGAAAACGTATTTAAATGGTGAGATAAAGAGAGCAGTTTGCGGCTACTAGATCTCGTAAAGGCACCGAAAATGAAAAAAAAGTGCACCGAAAACGGACATCGGTAGAAAAAGTTACTGCCCGTAGAACCAAGACGCAGCAGGTAGCGTTTTTCCTGTTTTTATTATATTTTCGCGGCGTTGGATAACGTAAAATAGCAACTGTCAAGAACGAAAGACAAAATCGGTGAGAGAGTCTGAAAGGGAGTTCCGACGGGAGGGAAAAAAAAGAAGGAAAGAGAACGAAAGAAAAAATAAAAGAGGGGTGCAACACGAGGACTTCCCAGGAGGTCATCGATCCTAGTACTACTCTCGCCCGAGCACGCTTAACTGCGGAGTTCTGATGGGATCCGGTGAATTAGTGCTGGTATGATCGCACCCATGAGATACGCGACGGAAAACGTATTTAAATGGTGAGATACAGGGAGCAGTTTGCGGCTACTAGATCTCGTAAAGGCACCGAAAATGAAAAAAAAGTGCACCGAAAATGGACATCGGTAGAAAAAGTTACTGCCCGTAAAACCAAGACGCAGCAGGTACCGTTTTTCCTGTTTTTATTATATTTTCGCGGCGTTGGATAACGTCAAATAGCAACTGTCAAGAACGAAAGACAAAATCGGTGAGAGAGTTTGAAAGGGAGTTCCGACAGAAGGGAAAAAGAAGAAGGAAAGAGAACGAAAAAAAAATAAAAGAGGGGTGCAACACGAGGGTTTCCCATGAGGTCACCCATCCTAGTACTACTCTCGCCAAAGCGCGCTTAACTGCGGAGTTCTGATGGGATCCGGTGCATTAGTGCTGGTATGATCGCACCCATGAGATATGCGAAGGAAAACGTATTTAAATAGTGAGATACAGGGAGCAGTTTGCGGCTTGTAGATCTCGTAAAGGCACTGAAAATGATAAAAAAGTGCACCGAA
The DNA here is from genome assembly GCA_035771175.1 of Paratinospora sagittata. Classification (NCBI taxonomy): domain Eukaryota; kingdom Viridiplantae; phylum Streptophyta; class Magnoliopsida; order Ranunculales; family Menispermaceae; genus Paratinospora; species Paratinospora sagittata. Next base: position 50,100 of record JAYMFD010002006.1, on the reverse strand, counting down.
AATGGACATCGGTATAAAAAGTTACTGCCCGTAGAACCAAGACGCAGCAGGTAGCGTTTTTCCTATTTTTATTATATTTTCGCGGCGTTGGATAACGTAAAATAACAACTGTCAAGAACGAAAGACAAAATCGGTGAGAGAGTTTGAAAGGGAGTTCAGACGGGAGGGAAAAAAAAGAAGGAAAGAGAACGAAAGAAGAAAAAAAAAAGAGTGCAACACGAGGACTTTCCAGGAGGTCACCCATCCTAGTACTACTCTTGCCCAAGCACGCTTAACTGCGGAGTTCTGATGGGATCCGGTGCATTAGTGCAGGTATGATCGCACCAATGAGATACGCGACGGAAAACGTATTTAAATGGTGAGATAAAGAGAGCAGTTTGCAGCTACTAGATCTCGTAAAGGCACCGAAAATGAAAAAAAAGTGCACCGAAAACGGACATCGGTAGAAAAAGTTACTGCCCGTAGAACCAAGACGCAGCAGGTAGCGTTTTTCCTGTTTTTATTATATTTTCGCGGCGTTGGATAACGTAAAATAGCAACTGGTAAGAACGAAAGACAAAATCGGTGAGAGAGTCTAAAAGGGAGTTCCGACGGGAGGGAAAAAAAAGAAGGAAAAAGAACGAAAAAAAAATAAATGAGGGGTGCAACACGAGGACTTCCAGGGAGGTCACCCATCCTCGAACTACTCTCGCCAAAGCGCCCTTAACTGCGGAGTTCTGATGGGATCCGGTGCATTAGTGCTGGTATGATCGCACCCATGAGATACGCGACGGAAAACGTATTTAAATGGTGAGATACAGGGAGCAGTTTGCAGCTACTAGATCTCGTAAAGGCACCGAAAATGAAAAAAAAAGTGCACCGAAAACGGATATCGGTAGAAAAAGATACTGCCCGTAAAACCAAGACGCAGCAGGTAGCGTTTTTCCTGTTTTTATTATATTTTCGCGGCGTTGGATAACGTAAAATAGCAACTGTCAAGAACGAAAGGCAAAATCGGTGAGAGAGTTTGAAAGGGAGTTCCGACGGGAGGGAAAAAAAACAAGGAAAGAGAACGAAAAAAAATAAAAAAGGGGTGCAAGACGAGGACTTCCCAGGAGGTCACCCATCCTAGTACTACTCTCGCCAAAGCGCGCTTAATTGCGGAGTTCTGATGGGATCCGGTTCATTAGTGCTGGTATGATCGCACCCATGAGATACGCGACGGAAAACTTATTTAAATGGTGAGATACAGGGAGCAGTTTGCGGCTAGTAGATCTCGTAAAGGCACCGAAAATGAAAAAAAAGTGCACCGAAAACGGACATCGGTAAAAAAAGTTACTGCCCGTAGAACCAAGACGCAGCAGGTAGCGTTTTTCCTGTTTTTATTATATTTTCGCGGCGTTGGATAACGTAAAATAGCAACTGTCAAGAACGAAAGACAAAATCGGTGAGAGAGTTTGAAAGGGAGTTCCGACGGGAGGGAAAAAAAAGAAGGAAAGAGAACGAAAGAAAAAATAAAAGAGGGGTGCAACACGAGGACTTCCTAGGAGGTCACCCATCCTAGTACTACTCTCGCCCGAGCACGCTTAACTGCGGAGTCCTGATGGGATCCGGTGCATTAGTGCTGGTATGATCGCACCCATGCGAAACGCGACGAAAAACGTATTTAAATGGTGAGATACAGGGAGCAGTTTGCGACTACTAGATCACGTAAAGGCATCGAAAATGAAAAAAAAGTGCACCGAAAACGGACATCGGTAGAAAAAGTTACTGCCCGTAATACCAAGACGCAGCAGGTAGCGTTTATCCTGTTTTTATTATATTTTCGCGGCGTTGGATAACGTAAAATAGCAACTGTCAAGAACGAAAGACAAAATCGGTGAGAGGGTTTGAAAGGGAGATCCGACGGGAGGGAAAAAAAAAAAAGAAAGAGAACGAAAGAAAAAATAAAAGTGGGGTGCAAAACGAGGACTTCTCAGGAGGTCACCCATCCTAGTACTACTCTCGCCTAAGCTCGCTTAACTAGGGAGTTCTGATAGGATCCGTTGCATTAGCGCTGGTATGATCGAACCCATGAGATACGCGACGGAAAACGTATTTAAATGGTGAGATACAGGGAGCAGTTTGCGGCTAGTAGATCTCGTAAAGGCACCGAAAAGGAAAAAAAAGTGCACCGAAAACGGACATCGGTAGAAAAAGTTACTACCTGTAGAAGCAATACGCAGCAGGTAGCGTTTTTCCTGTTTTTATTATATTTCCGCGGCTTTGGATAACGTAAAATAGCAACTGTCAAGAACGAAAGACAAGATCGGTGAGAGAGTTTGAAAGGGAGTTCCGACGGGAGGGAAAAAAAAGAAGGAAAAAGAACGAAAAAAAAATAAAAGAGGGGTGCAACACGAGGACTTCCAGGGAGGTCACCCATCCTCGAACTACTCTCGCCAAAGCGCCCTTAACTGCGGAGTTCTGATGGGATCCGGTGCATTAGTGCTGGTATGATCGCACCCATGAGATACGCGACGGAAAACGTATTTAAATCGTGAGATACAGGGAGCAGTTTGCGGCTTGTAGATCTCGTAAAAGCACTGAAAATAATAAAAAAGTGCACCGAAAACGGACATCGGTAGAAAAAGTTACTGCCCGTAGAACCAAGACGCAGCAGGTAGCGTTTTTCCTGTTTTTATTATATTTTCGCGGCGTTGGATAACGTAAAACAGCAACTGTCAAGAACGAAAGACAAAATCGGTGAGAGAGTTTGAAAGGGAGTTCCGACGGGAGGGAAAAAAAAGAAGGAAAGAGAACGAAAGAAAAAATAAAAGAGGGGTGCAACACGAGGACTTCCCAGGAGGTCACCGATCCTAGTACTACTCTCGCCCGAGCACGCTTAACTGCGGAGTTCTGATGGGATCCGGTGCATTAGTGCTGGTATGATCGCACCCATGAGATACGCGACGGAAAACGTATTTAAATGGTGAGATACAGGGAGCAGTTTGCGGCTACTAGATCTCGTAAAGGCACCGAAAATGAAAAAAAAAGTGCACCGAAAACGGATATCGGTAGAAAAAGTTACTGCCCGTAAAACCAAGACGCAGCAGGTAGCGTTTTTCCTGTTTTTATTATATTTTCGCGGCGTTGGATAACGTAAAATAGCAACTGTCAAGAACGAAAGACAAAATCGGTGAGAGAGTCTGAAAGGGAGTTCCGACGGGAGGGAAAAAAAACAAGGAAAGAGAACGAAAAAAAAATAAAAGAGGGGTGCAAGACGAGGACTTCCCAGGAGGTCACCCATCCTAGTACTACTCTCGCCAAAGCACGCTTCACTGCGGAGTTCTGATGGGATCCGGTGCATTAGTGCTGGTATGATCGCACCCATGAGATACGCGACGGAAAACTTATTTAAATGGTGAGATACAGGGAGCAGTTTGCGGCTAGTAGATCTCGTAATGGCACCGAAAATGAAAAAAAAGTGCACCGAAAACGGACATCGGTAGAAAAAGTTACTGCCCGTAGAACCAATACGCAGCAGGTAGCGTTTTTCCTGTTTTTATTATATTTTCGCGGCTTTGGATAACGTAAAATAGCAACTGTCAAGAACGAAAGACAAAATCGGTGAGAGAGTTTGAAAGGGAGTTCCGACGGGAGGGAGAAAAAAGAGGGAAAAAGAACGAAAAAAACATAAAAGAGGGGTGGAACACGAGGACTTCCCAGGAGGTCACCCATCCTTGTACTACTCTCGCCAAAGCGCGCTTAACTGCGGAGTTCTGATGGGATCCGGTGCATTAGTGCTGGTATGATCGCACCCTTGAGTTATGCGACGGAAAACGTATTTAAATGGTGAGATACAGGGAGCAGTTTGCGGCTTGTAGATCTCGTAAAGGCACTGAAAATGAAAAAAAAGTGCACCGAAAATGGACATCGGTAGAAAAAGTTACTGCCCGTAGAACCAAGACGCAGCAGGTAGCGTTTTTCCTGTTTTTATTATATTTTCGCGGCGTTGGATAACGTAAAATAACAACTGTCAAGAACAAAAGACAAAATCGGTGAGAGAGTTTGAAAGGGAGTTCAGACGGGAGGGAAAAAAAAGAAGGAAAGAGAACGAAAGAAAAAATAAAAGAGGGGTGCAACACGAGGACTTCCCAGGAGGTCACCCATCCTAGTACTACTCTCGCCAAAGCGCGCTTAACTACGGAGTTCTGATGGGATCCGATGCATTAGTGCTGGTATGATCGCACCCATGAGATACGCGACGGAAAACTTATTTAAATGGTGAGATACAGCGAGCAGTTTGCGGCTAGTAGATCTCGTAAAGGCACCGAAAATGAAAAAAAAAGTGCACCGAAAACGGACATCGGTAGAAAAAGTTACTGCTCGTAGAACCAATACGCAGCAGGTAGCGTTTTTCCTGTTTTTATTATATTTTCGCGGCTTTGGATAACGTAAAATAGCAACTGTCAAGAACGAAAGACAAAATCGGTGAGAGAGTTTGAAAAGGAGTTCCGACGGGAGGGAGAAAAAAGAGGGAAAGAGAACGAAAAATAAATAAAAGAGGGGTGCAACACGAGGACTTCCCAGGAGGTCACCCATCCTAGTACTACTCTCGCCAAAGAGCGCTTAACTGCGGAGTTCTGATGGGATTCGGTGCATTAGTACTGGTATGATCCCACCCATGAGATACGCGACGGAAAACGTATTTAAATCGTGAGATACAGGGAGCAGTTTGCGGCTTGTAGATCTCGTAAAGGAACTGAAAATGAAAAAAAAGTGCCCCGAAAACGGACATCAGTAGAAAAAGTTACTGCCCGTAGAACCAAGACGCACCAGGTAGCGTTTTTCCTGTTTTTATTATATTTTCGCGGCGTTGGATAACGTAAAATAGCAACTGTTAAGAACGAAAGACAAAATCGGTGAGAGAGTTTGAAAGGGAGTTCAGACTGGAGGGAGAAAAAAGAAGGAAAGAGAACGAAAGAAGAAATAAAAAATGGGTGCAACACGAGGACAAGGGGTGCAACACGAGGACTTTCCAGAAGGTCACCCATCCTAGTACTACTCTCGCCCAAGCACGCTTAACTGCGGAGTTCTGATTGGATTCGGTGCATTAGTGCTGGTATGATCGCACCGATGAGATACGCGACGGAAAACGTATTTAAATGGTGAGATACAGGGAGCAGTTTGCGGCTTGTAGATCTCGTAAAGGAACTGAAAATGAAAAAAAAGTGCACCGAAAATGGACATCGGTAGAAAAAGTTACTGCCCGTAGAACCAAGACGCAGCAGGTAGCGTTTTTCCTGTTTTTATTATATTTTCGCGGCGTTGGATAACGTAAAATAACAACTGTCAAGAACGAAAGACAAAATCGGTGAGAGAGTTTGAAAGGGAGTTCAGACGGGAGGGAAAAAAAAGAAGGAAAGAGAACGAAAGAAAAAATAAAAGAGGGGTGCAACACGAAGACTTCCCAGGAGGTCACCCATCCTAGTACTACTCTCGCCAAAGCGCGCTTAACTGCGGAGTTCTGATGGGATCCGGTGAATTAGTGCTGGTATGATCGCACCCATGAGATACGCGACGGAAAACGTATTTAAATGGTGAGATACAGGGAGCAGTTCGCGGCTACTAGATCTCGTAAAGGCACCGAAAATGAAAAAAAAGTGCACCGAAAATGGACATCGGTAGAAAAAGTTACTGCCCGTAAAACCAAGACGCAGCAGGTACCGTTTTTCCTGTTTTTATTATATTTTCGCGGCGTTGGATAACGTCAAATAGCAACTGTCAAGAACGAAAGACAAAATCGGTGAGAGAGTTTGAAAGGGAGTTCCGACAGAAGGGAAAAAAAAGAAGGAAAGAGAACGAAAAAAAAATAAAAGAGGGGTGCAACACGAGGGTTTCCCAGGAGGTCACCCATCCTAGTACTACTCTCGCCAAAGCGCGCTTAACTGCGGAGTTCTGATGGGATCCGGTGCATTAGTGCTGGTATGATCGCACCCATGAGATATGCGAAGGAAAACGTATTTAAATAGTGAGATACAGGGAGCAGTTTGCGGCTTGTAGATCTCGTAAAGGCGCTGAAAATGAAAAAAAAGTGCACCGAAAATGGACATCGGTAGAAAAAGTTACTGCCCGTAGAACCAAGACGCAGCAGGTAGCGTTTTTCCTATTTTTATTATATTTTCGCGGCGTTGGATAACGTAAAATAACAACTGTCAAGAACGAAAGACAAAATCGGTGAGAGAGTTTGAAAGGGAGTTCAGACGGGAGGGAAAAAAAAGAAGGAAAGAGAACGAAAGAAGAAAAAAAAAAGAGTGCAACACGAGGACTTTCCAGGAGGTCACCCATCCTAGTACTACTCTTGCCCAAGCACGCTTAACTGCGGAGTTCTGATGGGATCCGGTGCATTAGTGCAGGTATGATCGCACCGATGAGATACGCGACGGAAAACGTATTTAAATGGTGAGATAAAGAGAGCAGTTTGCAGCTACTAGATCTCGTAATGGCACCGAAAATGAAAAAAAAGTGCACCGAAAACGGACATCGGTAGAAAAAGTTACTGCCCGTAGAACCAAGGCGCAGCAGGTAGCGTTTTTCCTGTTTTTATTATATTTTCGCGGCGTTGGATAACATAAAATAGCAACTGTCAAGAACGAAAGACAAAATCGGTGAGAGAGTCTGAAAGGGAGTTCCGACGGGAGGGAAAAAAAAGAAGGAAAGAGAACGAAAGAAAAAATAAAAGAGGGGTGCAACACGAGGACTTCCCAGGAGGTTATCGATCCTAGTACTACTCTCGCCCGAGCACGCTTAACTGCGGAGTTCTGATGGGATCCGGTGAATTAGTGCTGGTATGATCGCACCCATGAGATACACGACGGAAAACGTATTTAAATGGTGAGATACAGGGAGCAGTTTGCGGCTACTAGATCTCGTAAAGGCACCGAAAATGAAAAAAAAGTGCACCGAAAACGGACATCGGTAGAAAAAGTTTCTGCCCGTAAAACCAAGACGCAGCAGGTATCGTTTTTCCTGTTTTTATTATATTTTCGCGGCGTTGGATAACGTCAAATAGCAACTGTTAAGAACGAAAGACAAAATCGGTGAGAGAGTTTAAAAGGGAGTTCCGACGGGAGGGAAAAAAAAGAAGGAAAAAGAACGAAAAAAACATAAAAGAGGGGTGGAACACGAGGACTTCCCAGGAGGTCACCCATCCTAGTACTACTCTCGCCAAAGCGCGCTTCACTGCGGAGTTCTGATGGGATCCGGTGCATTAGTGCAGGTATGATCGCACCCATGAGATATGCGACGGAAAACGTATTTAAATGGTGAGATACAGGGAGCAGTTTGCGGCTTGTGGATTTCGTAAAGGCACTGAAAATGAAAAAAAAAGTGCACCGAAAATGGACATCGGTAGAAAAAGTTACTGCCCGTAGAACCAAGACGCAGCAGGTAGCGTTTTTCCTGTTTTTATTATATTTTCGCGGCGTTGGATAACGTAAAATAACAACTGTCAAGAACGAAAGACAAAATCGGTGAGAGAGTTTGAAAGGGAGTTCAGACGGGAGGGAAAAAAAAGAAGGAAAGAGAACGAAAGAAAAAATAAAAGAGGGGTGCAACACGAAGACTTCCCAGGAGGTCACCCATCCTAGTACTACTCTCGCCAAAGCGCGCTTAACTGCGGAGTTCTGATGGGATCCGGTGAATTAGTGCTGGTATGATCGCGCCCATGAGATACGCGACGGAAAACGTATTTAAATGGTGAGATACAGGGAGCAGTTTGCGGCTACTAGATCTCGTAAAGGCACCGAAAATGAAAAAAAAGTGCACCGAAAATGGAAATCGGTAGAAAAAGTTACTGCCCGTAAAACCAAGACGCAGCAGGTACCGTTTTTCCTGTTTTTATTATATTTTCGCGGCGTTGGATAACGTCAAATAGCAACTGTCAAGAACGAAAGACAAAATCGGTGAGAGAGTTTGAAAGGGAGTTCCGACAGAAGGGAAAAAGAAGAAGGAAAGAGAACGAAAAAAAAATAAAAGAGGGGTGCAACACGAGGGTTTCCCAGGAGGTCACCCATCCTAGTACTACTCTCGCCAAAGCGCGCTTAACTGCGGAGTTCTGATAGGATCCGGTGCATTAGTACTGGTATGATCGCACCCATGAGATATGCGAAGGAAAACGTATTTAAATAGTGAGATACAGGGAGCAGTTTGCGGCTTGTAGATCTCGTAAAGGCACTGAAAATGAAAAAAAAGTGCACCGAAAATGGACATCGGTAGAAAAAGTTACTGCCCGTAGAACCAAGACGCAGCAGGTAGCGTTTTTCCTATTTTTATTATATTTTCGCGGCGTTGGATAACGTAAAATAACAACTGTCAAGAACGAAAGACAAAATCGGTGAGAGAGTTTGAAAGGGAGTTCAGACGGGAGGGAAAAAAAAAGAAGGAAAGAGAACGAAAGAAGAAAAAAAAAAGAGTGCAACACGAGGACTTTCCAGGAGGTCACCCATCCTAGTACTACTCTTGCCCAAGCACGCTTAACTGCGGAGTTCTGATGGGATCCGGTGCATTAGTGCTGGTATGATCGCACCCATGAGATACGCGACGGAAAACGTATTTAAATGGTGAGATGCAGGGAGCAGTTTGCGGCTACTAGATCTCGTAAAGGCACGGAAAATGAAAAAAAAGTGCACCGAAAACGGACATCGGTAGAAAAAGTTTCTGCCCGTAAAACCAAGACGCAGCAGGTACCGTTTTTCCTGTTTTTATTATATTTTCGCGGCGTTGGATAACGTCAAATAGCAACTGTGAAGAACGAAAGACAAAATCGGTGAGAGAGTTTAAAAGGGAGTTCCGACGGGAGGGAAAAAAAAGAAGGAAAAAGAACGAAAAAAACATAAAAGAGGGGTGGAACACGAGGACTTCCCAGGAGGTCACCCATCCTAGTACTACTCTCGCCAAAACGCGCTTCACTGCGGAGTTCTGATGGGATCCGGTGCATTAGTGCTGGTATGATCGCACCCATGAGATATGCGATGGAAAACGTATTTAAATGGTGAGATACAGGGAGCAGTTTGCGGCTTGTGGATTTCGTAAAGGCACTGAAAATGAAAAAAAAAGTGCACCGAAAATGGACATCGGTAGAAAAAGTTACTGCCCGTAGAACCAAGACGCAGCAGGTAGCGTTTTTCCTGTTTTTATTATATTTTCGCGGCGTTGGATAACGTAAAATAACAACTGTCAAGAACGAAAGACAAAATCGGTGAGAGAGTTTGAAAGGGAGTTCAGACGGGAGGGAAAAAAAAGAAGGAAAGAGAACGAAAGAAAAAATAAAAGAGGGGTGCAACACGAAGACTTCCCAGGAGGTCACCCATCCTAGTACTACTCTCGCCAAAGCGCGCTTAACTGCGGAGTTCTGATGGGATCCGGTGAATTAGTGCTGGTATGATCGCACCCGTGAGATACCCGACGGAAAACGTATTTAAATGGTGAGATACAGCGAGCAGTTTGCGGCTAGTAGATCTCGAAAAGGCACCGAAAATGAAAAAAAAGTGCACCGAAAATGGACATCGGTAGAAAAAGTTACTGCCCGTAAAACCAAGACGCAGCAGGTACCGTTTTTCCTGTTTTTATTATATTTTCGCGGCGTTGGATAACGTCAAATAGCAACTGTCAAGAACGAAAGACAAAATCGGTGAGAGAGTTTGAAAGGGAGTTCCGACAGAAGGGAAAAAGAAGAAGGAAAGAGAACGAAAAAAAATAAAGAGGGGTGCAACACGAGGGTTTCCCAGGAGGTCACCCATCCTAGTACTACTCTCGCCAAAGCGCGCTTAACTGCGGAGTTCTGATGGGATCCGGTGCATTAGTGCTGGTATGATCGCACCCATGAGATATGCGAAGGAAAACGTATTTAAATAGTGAGATACAGGGAGCAGTTTGCGGCTTGTAGATCTCGTAAAGGCACTGAAAATGAAAAAAAAGTGCACCGAAAATGGACATCGGTAGAAAAAGTTACTGCCCGTAAAACCAAGACGCAGCAGGTAGCGTTTTTCCTATTTTTATTATATTTTCGCGGCGTTGGATAACGTAAAATAACAACTGTAAAGAACGAAAGACAAAATCGGTGATAGAGTTTGAAAGGGAGTTCAGACGGGAGGGAAAAAAAAGAAGGAAAGAGAACGAAAGAAAAAAAAAAAGAGTGCAACACGAGGACTTTCCAGGAGGTCACCCATCCTAGTACTACTCTTGCCCAAGCACGCTTAACTGCGGAGTTCTGATGGGATCCGGTGCATTAGTGCAGGTATGATCGCACCGATGAGATACGCGACGGAAAACGTATTTAAATGGTGAGATAAAGAGAGCAGTTTGCAGCTACTAGATCTCGTAAAGGCACCGAAAATGAAAAAAAAGTGCACCGAAAACGGACATCGGTAGAAAAAGTTACTGCCCGTAGAACCAAGACGCAGCAGGTAGCGTTTTTCCTATTTTTATTATATTTTCGCGGCGTTGGATAACGTAAAATAGCAACTGTCAAGAACGAAAGACAAAATCGGTGTGAGAGTTTGAAAGGGAGTTCCGACGGGAGGGAAAAAAAGGAAGGAAAGAGAACGAAAGAAAAAATAAAAGTAGGGTGCAACACGAGGATTTCCCAGGAGGTCACCCATCCTAGTACTACTCTCGCCAAAACGCGCTTAACTGCGGAGTTCTGATTGGATCCGGTGCATTAGTGCTGGTATGATCGCACCCATGATATACGCGACGGCAAACGTATTTAAATGGTGAGATACAGGGATCAGTTTGCAGCTACTAGATCTCGTAAAGGCACCGAAAATGAAAAAAAAGTGCACCGAAAACGGAAATCGGTAAAAAAAGTTACTGCCCGTAGAACCAAGACGCAGCAGGTAGCGTTTTTCCTGTTTTTTTATATTTTCGCGGCGTTGGATAACGTAAAATAGCAACTGTCAAGAACGAAAGACAAAATCGGTGAGAGAGTTTGAAAGGGAGTTACGACGGGAGGGAAAAAAAGAAGGAAAGAGAACGAAAGAAAAAATAAAAGAGGGGTGCAACACGAGGACTACCCAGGAGGTCACCCATCCTAGTACTAGTCTCGCCAAAGCGCGCTTAACTGCGAAGTTCTGATGGGATCCGGTGCATTAGTGCTGGTATGATCGCACCCATGAGATACGCGACGGAAAACGTATTTAAATGGTGAGATACAGGGAGCAGTTTGCGGCTTGTAGATCTCGTAAAGGCACTGAAAATGAAAAAAAAGTGCACCAAAAACGGACATCGGTAGAAAAAGTTACTGCCCTAGAACCAAGACGCAGCAGGTAGCGTTTATTCTGTTTTTATTATATTTTCGCGGCGTTGGATAACGTAAAATAGCAACTGTCAAGAACGAAAGACAAAATCGGTGAGAGAGTCTGAAAGGGAGTTCCGACGGGAGGGAAAAAAAGGAAGGAAAGAGAACGAAAGAAAAAATAAAAGTAGGGTGCAACACGAGGACTTCCCAGGAGGTCACCCATCCTAGTACTACTCCCGCCAAAGCGCGCTTAACTGCGGAGTTCTGATGGGATCCGGTGCATTAGTGCTGGTATGATCGCACTGATGAGATACGCGACGGAAAACGTATTTAAATGGTGAGATAAAGATAGCAGTTTGCAGCTACTAGATCTCGTAAAGGCACCGAAAATGAAAAAAAAGTGCACCGAAAACGGACATCGGTAGAAAAAGTTACTGCCCGTAGAACCAAGACGCAGCAGGTAGCGTTTTTCCTATTTTTATTATATTTTCGCGGTGTTGCATAACGTAAAATAGCAACTGTAAAGAACGAAAGACAAAATCGGTGAGAGAGTTCGAAAGGGAGTTCCGACGGGAGGGAAAAAAAAGAAGGAAAGAGAACGAAAGAAAAATAAAAGAGGGGTGCAACACGAGGACTTCCCAGGAGGTCACCGATCCTAGTACTACTCTCGCCCGAGCACGCTTAGCTGCGGAGTTCTGATGGGATCCAGTGCATTAGTGCTGGTATGATCGCACCCATGAGATACGCGACGGAAAACGTATTTAAATGGTGAGATACAGGGAGCAGTTTGCGGCTACTAGATCTCGTAAAGGCACCGAAAATGAAAAAAAAGTGCACCGAAAACGGACATCGGTAGAAAAAGTTACTGCCCGTAAACCAAGACGCAGCAGGTAGCGTTTTTCCTGTTTTTATTATATTTTCGCGGCGTTGGATAGCGTAAAATAGCAACTGTCAAGAACGAAAGCCAAAATCGGTGTGAGAGTTTGAAAGGGAGTTACGACGGGAGGGAAAAAAAGAAGGAAAGAGAACGAAAGAAAAAATAAAAGAGGGGTGCAACACGAGGACCTCCCAGGAGGTCCCCCATCCTAGTACTACTCTCGCCAAAGCGCGCTTAACTGCGGAGTTCTGATGGGATCCGGTGCATTAGTGCTGGTATGATCGCACCCATGAGATATGCGACGGAAAACGTATTTAAATGGTGAGATACAGGGAGCAGTTTGCGGCTTGTGGATTTCGTAAAGGCACTGAAAATGAAAAAAAAGTGCACCGAAAATGGACATCGGTAGAAAAAGTTACTGCCCGTAGAACCAAGACGCAGCAGGTAGCGTTTTTCCTGTTTTTATTATATTTTCGCGGCGTTGGATAACGTAAAATAACAACTGTCAAGAACGAAAGACAAAATCGGTGAGAGAGTTTGAAAGGGAGTTCAGACGGGAGGGAAAAAAAAGAAGGAAAGAGAACGAAAGAAAAAAATAAAAGAGGGGTGCAACACGAGGACTTCCCCGGAGGTCACCCTTCCTAGTACTAGTCTCGCCAAAGCGCGCTTAACTGCGGAGTTCTGATGGGATCCGGTGCATTAGTGCTGGTATGATCGCACCCATGAGATACGCGTCGGAAAACGTATTTAAATGGTGAGATACAGGGAGCAGTTTGCGGCTTGTAGATCTCGTAAAGGCACTGAAAATGAAAAAAAAGTTCACCGAAAACGGACAACGGTAGAAAAAGTTACTGCCCGTAGAACCAAGACGCAGCTTGTAGCGTTTTTCCTGTTTTTTTATATTTTTGCGACGTTGGATAACGTAAAATAGCAACTGCCAAGAACGAAAGACAAAATCGGTGAGAGAGTTTGAAAGGGAGTTACGACGGGAGGGAAAAAAAAGAAGGAAAGAGAACGAAAGAAAAAATAAAAGAGGAGTGCAACACGAGGACTACCCAGGAGGTCACCCATCCTAGTACTAGTCTCGCCAAAGCGCGCTTAACTGCGGAGTTCTGATGGGATCCGGTGCATAAGTGCTGGTATGATCGCACCCATGAGATACGCGACGGAAAACGTATTTAAATGGTGAGATGCAGGGAGCAGTTTGCGGCTTGTAGATCTCGTAAAGGCACTGAAAATGAAAAAAAAGTGCACCGAAAACGGACATCGGTAGAAAAAGTTACTGCCCTAGAACCAAGACGCAGCAGGTAGCGTTTTTTCTATTTTTATTATATTTTCGCGGCGTTGGATAACGTAAAATACCAACTGTCAAGAACGAAAGACAAAATCGGTGAGAGAGTTTGGAAAGGAGTTCCGACGGGAGGGAAAAAAAGGAAGGAAAGAGAACGAAAGAAAAAATAAAAGTAGGGTGCAACACGAGGACTTCCCAGGAGGTCACCCATCCTAGTACTACTCCCGCCAAAGCGCGCTTAACTGCGGAGTTCTGATGGGATCCGGTGCATTAGTGCTGGTATGATCGCACCGATGAGATACGCGACGGAAAACGTATTTAAATGGTGAGATAAAGGGAGCAGTTTGCAGCTACTAGATCTCGTAAAGGCACCGAAAATGAAAAAAAAGTGCACCGAAAACGGACATCGGTAGAAAAAGTTACTGCCCGTAGAACCAAGACGCAGCAGGTAGCATTTTTCCTATTTTTATTATATTTTCGCGGTGTTGCATAACGTAAAATAGCAACTGTCAAGAACGAAAGACAAAATCGGTGAGAGAGTTTGAAAGGGAGTTCCGACGGGAGGGAAAAAAAAGAAGGAAAGAGAACGAAAGAAAAAATAAAAGAGGGGTGCAACACGAGGACTTCCCAGGAGGTCACCGATCCTAGTACTACTCTCGCCCGAGCACGCTTAACTGCGGAGTTCTGATGGGATCCAGTGCATTAGTGCTGGCATGATCGCACCCATGAGTTACGCGACGGAAAACGTATTTAAATGGTGAGATACAGGGAGCAGTTTGCGGCTACTAGATCTCGTAAAGGCACCGAAAATGAAAAAAAAGTGCACCGAAAACGGACATCGGTAGAAAAAGTTACTGCCCGTAAACCAAGACGCAGCAGGTAGCGTTTTTCCTGTTTTTATTATATTTTTGCGGCGTTGGATAACGTAAAATAGCAACTGTCAACAACGAAAGCGAAAATCGGTGTGAGAGTTTGAAAGGGAGTTACGACGGGAGGGAAAAAAAAGAAGGAAAGAGAACGAAAGAAAAAATAAAAGAGGGGTGCAACACGAGGACTTCCCAGGAGGTCCCCCATCCTAGTACTACTCTCGCCAAAGCGCGCTTAACTGCGGAGTTCTGATGGGATTCGGTGCATTAGTGCTGGTATGATCGCACCCATGAGATATGCGACGGAAAACGTATTTAAATGGTGAGATACAGGGAGCAATTTGCGGCTTGTGGATTTCGTAAAGGCACTGAAAATGAAAAAAAAGTGCACCGAAAATGGACATCGGTAGAAAAAGTTACTGCCCGTAGAACCAAGACGCAGCAGGTAGCGTTTTTCCTGTTTTTATTATATTTTCGCGGCGTTGGATAACGTAAAATAACAACTGTCAAGAACGAAAGACAAAATCAGTGAGAGAGTTTGAAAGGGAGTTCAGACGGGAGGGAAAAAAAAGAAGGAAAGAGAACGAAAGAAAAAAATAAAAGAGGGGTGCAACACGAGGACTTCCCCGGAGGTCACCCATCCTAGTACTAGTCTCGCCAAAGCGCGTTTAACTGCGGAGTTCTGATGGGATCCGGTGCATTAGTGCTGGTATGGTCGCACCCATGAGATACGCGACGGAAAACGTATTTAAATGGTGAGATACAGGGAGCAGTTTGCGGCTTGTAGATCTCGTAAAGGCACTGAAAATGAAAAAAAAGTTCACCGAAAACGGACATCGGTAGAAAAAGTTACTGCCCGTAGAACCAAGACGCAGCTTGTAGCGTTTTTCCTGTTTTTTTATATTTTCGCGACGTTGGATAACGTAAAATAGCAACTGTCAAGAACGAAAGACAAAATCGGTGAGAGAGTTTGAAAGGGAGTTACGACGGGAGGGAAAAAAAAGAAGGAAAGAGAACGAAAGAAAAAATAAAATAGGGGTGCAACACGAGGACTACCCAGGAGGTCACCCATCCTAGTACTAGTCTCGCCAAAGCGCGCTTAACTGCGGAGTTCTGATGGGATCCGGTGCATTAGTGCTGGTATGATCGCACCCATGAGATACGCGACGGAAAACGTATTTAAATGGTGAGATACAGGGAGCAGTTTGCGGCTTGTAGATCTCGTAAAGGCACTGAAAATGAAAAAAAAGTTCACCGAAAACGGACATCGGTAGAAAAAGTTACTGCCCGTAGAACCAAGACGCAGCTTGTAGCGTTTTTCCTGTTTTTTTATATTTTCGCGACGTTGGATAACGTAAAATAGCAACTGTCTAGAACGAAAGACAAAATCGGTGAGAGAGTTTGAAAGGGAGTTACGACGGGAGGGAAAAAAAAGAAGGAAAGAGAACGAAAGAAAAAATAAAAGAGGGGTGCAACACGAGGACTACCCAGGAGGTCACCCATCCTAGTACTAGTCTCGCCAAAGCGCGCTTAACTGCGGAGTTCTGATGGGATCCGGTGCATTAGTGCTGGTATGATCGCACCCATGAGATACGCGACGGAAAACGTATTTAAATGGTGAGATACAGGGAGCAGTTTGCGGCTTGTAGATCTCGTAAAGGCACTGAAAATGAAAAAAAAGTGCACCGAAAATGGACATCGGTAGAAAAAGTTACTGCCCGTAGAACCAAGACGCAGCAGGTAGCGTTTTTCCTATTTTTATTATATTTTCGCGGCGTTGGATAACGTAAAATCGCAACTGTCAAGAACAAAAGACAAAATCGGTAAGAGAGTTTGGAAGGGAGTTCAGACGGGAGGGAAAAAAAAGAAGGAAAGAGAACGAAAGAAGAAATAAAAAAAGGGTGCAACACGAGGACTTTCCAGGAGGTCACCCATCCTAGTACTACTCTCGCCCAAGCACGCTTAACTGCGGAGTTCTGATGGGATCCGGTGCAATAGTGCTGGTATGATCGCACCGATGAGATACGCGACGGAAAACGTAATTAAATGGTGAGATAAATAGAGCAGTTTGCGGCTACTAGATCTCGTAAAGGCACCGAAAATAAAAAAAAGTGCACCAAAAACGGACATCGGTAGAAAAAGTTACTGCCCTAGAACCAAGACGCAGCAGGTAGCATTTTTTCTGTTTTTATTATATTTTCGCGGCGTTGGATAACGTAAAATAGCAACTGTCAAGAACGAAAGACAAAATCGGTGAGAGAGTTTGAAAGGGAGTTCCGACGGGAGGGAAAAAAAGGAAGGAAAGAGAACGAAAGAAAAAATAAAAGTAGGGTGCAACACGAGGACTTCCCAGGAGGTCACCCATCCTAGTACTACTCCCGCCAAAGCGCGCTTAACTGCGGAGTTCTGATGGGATCCGGTGCATTAGTGCTGGTATGATCGCACCGATGAGATACGCGACGGAAAACGTATTTAAATGGTGAGATAAAGAGAGCAGTTTGCGGCTACTAGATCTCGTAAAGGCACCGAAAATGAAAAAAATGTGCACCGAAAACGGACATCGGTAGAAAAAGTTACTGCCCGTAAACCAAGACGCAGCAGGTAGCGTTTTTCCTGTTTTTAATATATTTTCGCGGCGTTGGATAACGTAAAATAGCAACTGTCAAGAACGAAAGCCAAAATCGGTGTGAGAGTTTGAAAGGGAGTTACGATGGGAGGGAAAAAAAAGAAGGAAAGAGAACGAAAGAAAAAATAAAAGAGGGGTGCAACACGAGGACTTCCCAGGAGGTCCCCCATCCTAGTACTACTCTCGCCAAAGCGCGCTTAACTGCGGAGTTCGGATGGGATCCGGTGCATTAGTGCTGGTATGATCGCACCCATGAGATATGCGACGGAAAACGTATTTAAATGGTGAGATACAGGGAGCAGTTTGCGGCTTGTGGATTTCGTAAAGGCACTGAAAATGAAAAAAAAGTGCACCGAAAATGGAAATCGGTAGAAAAAGTTACTGCTCGTAGAACCAAGACGCAGCAGGTAGCGTTTTTCCTGTTTTTATTATATTTTCGCGGCGTTGGATAACGTAAAATAACAACTGTCAAGAACGAAAGACAAAATCGGTGAGAGTGTTTGAAAGGGAGTTCAGACGGGAGGGAAAAAAAAGAAGGAAAGAGAACGAAAGAAAAAAATAAAAGAGGGGTGCAACACGAGGACTTCCCCGGAGGTCACCCATCCTAGTACTAGTCTCGCCAAAGCGCGCTTAACTGCGGAGTTCTGATGGGATCCGGTGCATTAGTGCTGGTATGATCGCACCCATGAGATACGCGACGGAAAACGTATTTAAATGGTGAGATACAGGGAGCAGTTTGCGGCTTGTAGATCTCGTAAAGGCACTGAAAATGAAAAAAAAGTTCACCGAAAACGGACATCGGTAGAAAAAGTTACTGCCCGTAGAACCAAGACGCAGCTTGTAGCGTTTTTCCTGTTTTTTTTATATTTTCGCGATGTTGGATAACGTAAAATAGCAACTGTCAAGAACGAAAGACAAAATCGGTGAGAGAGTTTGAAAGGGAGTTACGACGGGAGGGAAAAAAAAGAAGGAAAGAGAACGAAAGAAAAAATAAAAGAGGGGTGCAACACGAGGACTACCCAGGAGGTCACCCATCCTAGTACTAGTCTCGCCAAAGCGCGCTTAACTGCGGAGTTCTGATGGGATCCGGTGCATTAGTGCTGGTATGATCGCACCCATGAGATACGCGACGGAAAACGTATTTAGATGGTGAGATACAGGGAGCAGTTTGCGGCTTGTAGATCTCGTAAAGGCACTGAAAATGAAAAAAAAGTTCACCGAAAACGGACATCGGTAGAAAAAGTTACTGCCCGTAGAACCAAGACGCAGCTTGTAGCGTTTTTCCTGTTTTTTTATATTTTTGCGACGTTGGATAACGTAAAATAGCAACTGTCAAGAACGAAAGACAAAATCGGTGAGAGAGTTTGAAAGGGAGTTACGACGGGAGGGAAAAAAAGGAAGGAAAGAGAACGAAAGAAAAAATAAAAGTAGGGTGCAACACGAGGACTTCCCAGGAGGTCACCCATCCTAGTACTACTCCCGCCAAAGCGCGCTTAACTGCGGAGTTCTGATGGGATCCGGTGCATTAGTGCTGGCATGATCGCACCGATGAGATACGCGACGGAAAACGTATTTAAATGGTGAGATAAAGAGAGCAGTTTGCGGCTACTAGATCTCGTAAAGGCACCGAAAATGAAAAAAAAGTGCACCGAAAACGGACATCGGTAGAAAAAGTTACTGCCCGTAGAACCAAGACGCAGCAGGTAGCGTTTTTCCTATTTTTATTATATTTTCGCGGTGTTGCATAACGTAAAATAGCAACTGTCAAGAACGAAAGACAAAATCGGTGAGAGAGTTTGAAAGGGAGTTCCGACGGGAGGGAAAAAAAGAAGGAAAGAGAACGAAAGAAAAAATAAAAGAGGGGTGCAACACGAGGACTTCCCAGGAGGTCACCGATCCTAGTACTACTCTCGCCCGAGCACGCTTAACTGCGGAGTTCTGATGGGATCCAGTGCATTAGTGCTGGTATGATCGCACCCATGAGATACGCGACGGAAAACGTATTTAAATGGTGAGATACAGGGAGTAGTTTGCGGCTTGTAGATCTCGTAAAGGCACTGAAAATGAAAAAAAAGTGCACCGAAAATGGACATCGGTAGAAAAAGTTACTGCCCGTAGAACCAAGACGCAGCAGGTAGCGTTTTTCCTATTTTTATTATATTTTCGCGGCGTTGGATAACGTAAAATCGCAACTGTCAAGAACGAAAGACAAAATCGGTAAGAGAGTTTGGAAGGGAGTTCAGACGGGAGGGAAAAAAAAGAAGGAAAGAGAACGAAAGAAGAAATAAAAAAATGGTGCAACACGAGGACTTTCCAGGAGGTCACCCATCCTAGTACTACTCTCGCCCAAGCACGCTTAACTGCAGAGTTCTGATGGGATCCGGTGCATTAGTGCTGGTATGATCGCACCGATGAGATACGCGACGGAAAACGTATTTAAATGGTGAGATAAATAGAGCAGTTTGCGGCTACTAGATCTCGTAAAGGCACCGAAAATAAAAAAAAGTGCACCAAAAACGGACATCGGTAGAAAAAGTTACTGCCCTAGAACCAAAACGCAGCAGGTAGCATTTTTTCTGTTTTTATTATATTTTCGCGGCGTTGGATAACGTAAAATAGCAACAGTCAAGAACGAAAGACAAAATCGGTGAGAGAGTTTGAAAGGGAGTTCCGACGGGAGGGAAAAAAAGGAAGGAAAGAGAACGAAAGAAAAAATAAAAGTAGGGTGCAACACGAGGACTTCCCAGGAGGTCACCCATCCTAGTACTACTCCCGCCAAAGCGCGCTTAACTGCGGAGTTCTGATGGGATCCGGTGCATTAGTGCTGGCATGATCGCACCGATGAGATACCCGACGGAAAACGTATTTAAATGGTGAGATAAAGAGAGCAGTTTGCAGCTACTAGATCTCGTAAAGGCACCGAAAATGAAAAAAAAGTGCACCGAAAACGGACATCGATAGAAAAAGTTACTGCCCGTAGAACCAAGACGCAGCAGGTAGCGTTTTTCCTATTTTTATTATATTTTCGCGGTGTTGCATAACGTAAAATAGCAACTGTCAAGAACGAAAGACAAAATCGGTGAGAGAGTTTGAAAGGGAGTTCCGACGGGAGGGAAAAAAAGAAGGAAAGAGAACGAAAGAAAAAATAAAAGAGGGTTGCAACACGAGGACTTCCCAGGAGGTCACCGATCCTAGTACTACTCTCGCCCGAGCACGCTTAACTGCGGAGTTCTGATGGGATCCAGTGCATTAGTGCTGGTATGATCGCACCCATGAGATACGCGACGGAAAACGTATTTAAATGGTGAGATACAGGGAGCAGTTTGCGGCTACTAGATCTCGTAAAGGCACCGAAAATGAAAAAAATGTGCACCGAAAACGGACATCGGTAGAAAAAGTTACTGCCCGTAAACCAAGACGCAGCAGGTACCGTTTTTCCTGTTTTTATTATATTTTCGCGGCGTTGGATAACGTCAAATAGCAACTGTCAAGAACGAAAGACAAAATCGGTGAGAGAGTTTGAAAGGGAGTTCCGACAGAAGGGAAAAAAAAGAAGGAAAGAGA
The DNA here is from genome assembly GCA_035771175.1 of Paratinospora sagittata. Taxonomy (NCBI): domain Eukaryota; kingdom Viridiplantae; phylum Streptophyta; class Magnoliopsida; order Ranunculales; family Menispermaceae; genus Paratinospora; species Paratinospora sagittata. The sequence goes on along the minus strand of JAYMFD010002006.1, from coordinate 29,619 downwards.
ACGAAAAAAAAATAAAAGAGGGGTGCAACACGAGGGTTTCCCAGGAGGTCACCCATCCTAGTACTACTCTCGCCAAAGCGCGCTTAACTGCGGAGTTCTGATGGGATCCGGTGCATTACTGCTGGTATGATCGCACCCATGAGATATGCGACGGAAAACGTATTTAAATAGTTAGATACAGGGAGCAGTTTGCGGCTTGTAGATCTCGTAAAGGCACTGAAAATGAAAAGAAAGTGCACCGAAAATGGACATCGGTAGAAAAAGTTACTGCCCGTAGAACCAAGACGCAGCAGGTAGCGTTTTTCCTATTTTTATTATATTTTCGCGGCGTTGGATAACGTAAAATAACAACTGTCAAGAACGAAAGACAAAATCGGTGAGAGAGTTTGAAAGGGAGTTCAGACGGGAGGGAAAAAAAAGAAGGAAAGAGAACGAAAGAAAAAATAAAAGAGGGGTGCAACACGAGGACTTCCCAGGAGGTCACCCATCCTAGTACTACTCTCGCCAAAGCGCGCTTAACTGCGGAGTTCTGATGGGATCCGGTGAATTAGTGCTGGTATGATCGCACCCATGAGATACGCGACGGAAAACGTATTTAAATGGTGAGATACAGGGAGCAGTTTGCGGCTACTAGATCTCGTAAAGGCACCGAAAATGAAAAAAAAGTGCACCGAAAATGGACATCGGTAGAAAAAGTTACTGCCCGTAAAACCAAGACGCAGCAGGTACCGTTTTTCCTGTTTTTATTATATTTTCGCGGCGTTGGATAACGTCAAATAGCAACTGTCAAGAACGAAAGACAAAATCGGTGAGAGAGTTTGAAAGGGAGTTCCGACAGAAGGGAAAAAAAAGAAGGAAAGAGAACGAAAAAAAAATAAAAGAGGGGTGCAACACGAGGGTTTCCCAGGAGGTCACCCATCCTAGTACTACTCTCGCCAAAGCGCGCTTAACTGCGGAGTTCTGATGGGATCCGGTGCATTAGTGCTGGTATGATCGCACCCATGAGATATGCGACGGAAAACGTATTTAAATAGTGAGATACAGGGAGCAGTTTGCGGCTTGTAGATCTCGTAAAGGCACTGAAAATGAAAAAAAAGTGCACCGAAAATGGACATCGGTAGAAAAAGTTACTGCCCGTAGAACCAAGACGCAGCAGGTTGCGTTTTTCCTATTTTTATTATATTTTCGCGGCGTTGGATAACGTAAAATAACAACTGTCAAGAACGAAAGACAAAATCGGTGAGAGAGTTTGAAAGGGAGTTCAGACGGGAGGGAAAAAAAAGAAGGAAAGAGAACGAAAGAAGAAAAAAAAAAAAAGGTGCAACACGAGGACTTTCCAGGAGGTCACCCATCCTAGTACTACTCTTGCCCAAGCACGCTTAACTGCGGAGTTCTGATGGGATCCGGTGCATTAGTGCAGGTATGATCGCACCGATGAGATACGCGACGGAAAACGTATTTAAATGGTGAGATAAAGAGAGCAGTTTGCAGCTACTAGATCTCGTAAAGGCACCGAAAATGAAAAAAAAGTGCACCGAAAACGGACATCGGTAGAAAAAGTTACTGCCCGTAGAACCAAGACGCAGCAGGTAGCGTTTTTCCTGTTTTTATTATATTTTCGCGGCGTTGGATAACGTAAAATAGCAACTGTCAAGAACGAAAGACAAAATCGGTGAGAGAGTTTGAAAGGGAGTTCCGACAGAAGGGAAAAAAAAGAAGGAAAGAGAACGAAAAAAAAATAAAAGAGGGGTGCAACACGAGGGTTTCCCAGGAGGTCACCCATCCTAGTACTACTCTCGCCAAAGCGCGCTTAACTGCGGAGTTCTGATGGGATCCGGTGCATTACTGCTGGTATGATCGCACCCATGAGATATGCGACGGAAAACGTATTTAAATAGTTAGATACAGGGAGCAGTTTGCGGCTTGTAGATCTCGTAAAGGCACTGAAAATGAAAAAAAGTGCACCGAAAATGGACATCGGTAGAAAAAGTTACTGCCCGTAGAACCAAGACGCAGCAGGTAGCGTTTTTCCTATTTTTATTATATTTTCGCGGCGTTGGATAACGTAAAATAACAACTGTCAAGAACGAAAGACAAAATCGGTGAGAGAGTTTGAAAGGGAGTTCAGACGGGAGGGAAAAAAAAGAAGGAAAGAGAACGAAAGAAAAAATAAAAGAGGGGTGCAACACGAGGACTTCCCAGGAGGTCACCCATCCTAGTACTACTCTCGCCAAAGCGCGCTTAACTGCGGAGTTCTGATGGGATCCGGTGAATTAGTGCTGGTATGATCGCACCCATGAGATACGCGACGGAAAACGTATTTAAATGGTGAGATACAGGGAGCAGTTTGCGGCTACTAGATCTCGTAAAGGCACCGAAAATGAAAAAAAAGTGCACCGAAAATGGACATCGGTAGAAAAAGTTACTGCCCGTAAAACCAAGACGCAGCAGGTACCGTTTTTCCTGTTTTTATTATATTTTCGCGGCGTTGGATAACGTCAAATAGCAACTGTCAAGAACGAAAGACAAAATCGGTGAGAGAGTTTGAAAGGGAGTTCCGACAGAAGGGAAAAAAAAGAAGGAAAGAGAACGAAAAAAAAATAAAAGAGGGGTGCAACACGAGGGTTTCCCAGGAGGTCACCCATCCTAGTACTACTCTCGCCAAAGCGCGCTTAACTGCGGAGTTCTGATGGGATCCGGTGCATTAGTGCTGGTATGATCGCACCCATGAGATATGCGACGGAAAACGTATTTAAATAGTGAGATACAGGGAGCAGTTTGCGGCTTGTAGATCTCGTAAAGGCACTGAAAATGAAAAAAAAGTGCACCGAAAATGGACATCGGTAGAAAAAGTTACTGCCCGTAGAACCAAGACGCAGCAGGTTGCGTTTTTCATATTTTTATTATATTTTCGCGGCGTTGGATAACGTAAAATAACAACTGCCAAGAACGAAAGACAAAATCGGTGAGAGAGTTTGAAAGGGAGTTCAGACGGGAGGGAAAAAAAAGAAGGAAAGAGAACGAAAGAAGAAAAAAAAAAAAGGGTGCAACACGAGGACTTTCCAGGAGGTCACCCATCCTAGTACTACTCTTGCCCAAGCACGCTTAACTGCGGAGTTCTGATGGGATCCGGTGCATTAGTGCAGGTATGATCGCACCGATGAGATACGCGACGGAAAACGTATTTAAATGGTGAGATAAAGAGAGCAGTTTGCAGCTACTAGATCTCGTAAAGGCACCGAAAATGAAAAAAAAGTGCACCGAAAACGGACATCGGTAGAAAAAGTTACTGCCCGTAGAACCAAGACGCAGCAGGTAGCGTTTTTCCTGTTTTTATTTTATTTTCGCGGCGTTGGATAACGTAAAATAGCAACTGTCAAGAACGAAAGACAAAATCGGTGCGAGAGTTTGAAAGGGAGTTACGACGGGAGGGAAAAAAAAGAAGGAAAGAGAACGAAAGAAAAAATAAAAGAGGGATGCAACACGAGGACTTCCCAGGAGGTCCCCCATCCTAGTACTAGTCTCGCCAAAGCGCGCTTAACTGCGGAGTTCTGATGGGATCCGGTGCATTAGTGCCGGTATGATCGCACCCATGAGATATGCGACGGAAAACGTATTTAAATGGTGAGATACAGGGAGCAGTTTGCGGCTTGTAGATCTCGTAAAGGCACTGAAAATGAAAAAAAAGTGCACCGAAAATGGACATCGGTAGAAAAAGTTACTGCCCGTAGAACCAAGACGCAGCAGGTAGCGTTTTTCCTATTTTTATTATATTTTCGCGGCGTTGGATAACGTAAAATCGCAACTGTCAAGAACGAAAGACAAAATCGGTAAGAGAGTTTGGAAGGGAGTTCAGACGGGAGGGAAAAAAAAGAAGGAAAGAGAACGAAAGAAGAAATAAAAAAAGGGTGCAACACGAGGACTTTCCAGGAGGTCACCCATCCTAGTACTACTCTCGCCCAAGCACGCTTAACTGCGGAGTTCTGATGGGATCCGGTGCATTAGTGCTGGTATGATCGCACCGATGAGATACGCGACGAAAAACGTATTTAAATGGTGAGATAAATAGAGCAGTTTGCGGCTACTAGATCTCGTAAAGGCACCGAAAATAAAAAAAAGTGCACCAAAAACGGACATCGGTAGAAAAAGTTACTGCCCTAGAACCAAGACGCAGCAGGTAGCATTTTTTCTGTTTTTATTATATTTTCGCGGCGTTGGAGAACGTAAAATAGCAACTGTCAAGAACGAAAGAAAAAATCGGTGAGAGAGTTTGAAAGGGAGTTCCGACGGGAGGGAAAAAAAGGAAGGAAAGAGAACGAAAGAAAAAATAAAAGTAGGGTGCAACACGAGGACTTCCCAGGAGGTCACCCATCCTAGTACTACTCCCGCCAAAGCGCGCTTAACTGCGGAGTTCTGATGGGATCCGGTGCATTAGTGCTGGTATGATCGCACCGATGAGATACGCGACGAAAAACGTATTTAAATGGTGAGATAAAGAGAGTAGTTTTCAGCTACTAGATCTCGTAAAGGCACCGAAAATGAAAAAAAAGTGCACCGAAAATGGACATCGGTAGAAAAAGTTACTGCCCGTAAAACCAAGACGCAGCAGGTACCGTTTTTCCTGTTTTTATTATATTTTCGCGGCGGTGGATAACGTCAAATAGCAACTGTCAAGAACGAAAGACAAAATCGGTGAGAGAGTTTGAAAGGGAGTTCCGACAGAAGGGAAAAAAAAGAAGGAAAGAGAACGAAAAAAAAATAAAAGAGGGGTGCAACACGAGGGTTTCCCAGGAGGTCACCCATCCTAGTACTACTCTCGCCAAAGCGCGCTTACCTGCGGAGTTCTGATGGGATCCGGTGCAGTAGTGCTGGTATGATCGCACCCATGAGATATGCGACGGAAAACGTATTTAAATAGTGAGATACAGGGAGCAGTTTGCGGCTTGTAGATCTCGTAAAGGCACTGAAAATGAAAAAAAAGTGCACCGAAAATGGACATCGGTAGAAAAAGTTACTGCCCGTAGAACCAAGACGCAGCAGGTAGCGTTTTTCCTATTTTTATTATATTTTCGCGGCGTTGGATAACGTAAAATAACAACTGTCAAGAACGAAAGACAAAATCGGTGAGAGAGTTTGAAAGGGAGTTCAGACGGGAGGGAAAAAAAAGAAGGAAAGAGAACGAAAGAAGAAAAAAAAAAAGGGTGCAACACGAGGACTTTCCAGGAGGTCACCCATCCTAGTACTACTCTTCCCCAAGCACGCTTAACTGCGGAGTTCTGATGGGATCCGGTGCATTAGTGCAGGTATGATCGCACCGATGAGATATGCGATGGAAAACGTATTTAAATGGTGAGATACAGGGAGCAGTTTGCGGCTACTAGATCTCGTAAAGGCACCGAAAATGAAAAAAAAGTGCACCGAAAACGGACATCGGTAGAAAAAGTTACTGCCCGTAGAACCAAGACGCAGCAGGTAGCGTTTTTCCTGTTTTTATTATATTTTCGCGGCGTTGGATAACGTAAAATAGCAACTGTCAAGAACGAAAGACAAAATCGGTGCGAGAGTTTGAAAGGGAGTTACGACGGGAGGGAAAAAAAAGAAGGAAAGAGAACGAAAGAAAAAATAAAAGAGGGGTGCAACACGAGGGTTTCCCAGGAGGTCACCCATCCTAGTACTACTCTCGCCAAAGCGCGCTTAACTGCGGAGTTCTGATGGGATCCGGTGCATTAAAGCTGGTATGATCGCACCCATGAGATATGCGACGGAAAACGTATTTAAATAGTGAGATACAGGGAGCAGTTTGCGGCTTGTAGATCTCGTAAAGGCACTGAAAATGAAAAAAAAGTGCACCGAAAATGGACATCGGTAGAAAAAGTTACTGCCCGTAGAACCAAGACGCAGCAGGTAGCGTTTTTCCTATTTTTATTATATTTTCGCGGCGTTGGATAACGTAAAATAACAACTGTCAAGAACGAAAGACAAAATCGGTGAGAGAGTTTGAAAGGGAGTTCAGACGGGAGGGAAAAAAAAGAAGGAAAGAGAACGAAAGAAGAAAAAAAAAAAGGGTGCAACACGAGGACTTTCCAGGAGGTAACCCATCCTAGTACTACTCTTGCCCAAGCACGCTTAACTGCGGAGTTCTGATGGGATTTGGTGCATTAGTGCAGGTATGATCGCACCGATGAGATACGCGACGGAAAACGTATTTAAATGGTGAGATAAAGAGAGCAGTTTGCTGCTACTAGATCTCGTAAAGGCACCGAAAATGAAAAAAAAGTGCACCGAAAACGGACATCGGTAGAAAAAGTTACTGCCCGTAGAACCAAGACGCAGCAGGTAGCGTTTTTCCTATTTTTATTATATTTTCGCCGCATTGGATAACGTAAAATAGCAACTGTCAAGAACGAAAGACAAAATCGGTGTGAGAGTTTGAAAGGGAGTTCCGACGGGAGGGAAAAAAAGGAAGGAAAGAGAACGAAAGAAAAAATAAAAGTAGGGTGCAACACGAGGATTTCCCAGGAGGTCACCCATCCTAGTACTACTCTCGCCAAAACGCCCTTAACTGCGGAGTTCTGATTGGATCCGGTGCATTAGTGCTGGTATGATCGCACCCATGATATACGCGACGGAAAACGTATTTAAATGGTGAGATACAGGGAGCAGTTTGCAGCTACTAGATCTCGTAAAGGCACCGAAAATGAAAAAAAAGTGCACCAAAAACGAACATCGGTAAAAAAAGTTACTGCCCGTAGAACCAAGACGCAGCAGGTAGTGTTTTTCCTGTTTTTTTATATTTTCGCGGCGTTGGATAACGTAAAATAGCAACTGTCAAGAACGAAAGACAAAATCGGTGAGAGAGTTTGAAAGGGAGTTACGACGGGAGGGAAAAAAAAGAAGGAAAGAGAACGAAAGAAAAAAATAAAAGAGGGGTGCAACACGAGGACTTCCCCGGAGGTAACCCATCCTAGTACTAGTCTCGCCAAAGCGCGCTTAACTGCGGAGTTCTGATGGGATCCGGTGCATTAGTGCTGGTATGATCGCACCCATGAGATACGCGACGGAAAACGTATTTAAATGGTGAGATACAGGGAGCAGTTTGCGGCTTGTAGATCTCGTAAAGGCACTGAAAATGAAAAAAAAGTTCACCGAAAACGGACATCGGTAGAAAAAGTTACTGCCCGTAGAACCAAGACGCAGCTTGTAGCGTTTTTCCTGTTTTTTTATATTTTCGCGACGTTGGATAACGTAAAATAGCAACTGTCAAGAACGAAAGATAAAATCGGTAAGAGAGTTTGAAAGGGAGTTCAGACGGGAGGGAAAAAAAAGAAGGAAAGAGAACGAAAGAAGAAATAAAAAAAGGGTGCAACACGAGGACTTTCCAGGAGGTCACCCATCCTAGTACTACTCTCGCCCAAGCACGCTTAACTGCGGAGTTCTGATGGGATCCGGTGCATTAGTGCTGGTATGATCGCACCGATGAGATACGCGACGGAAAACGTATTTAAATGGTGAGATAAATAGAGCAGTTTGCGGCTACTAGATCTCGTAAAGGCACCGAAAATGAAAAAAAGTGCACCAAAAACGGACATCGGTAGAAAAAGTTACTGCCCTAGAACCAAGATGCAGCAGGTAGCGTTTTTTCTGTTTTTATTATATTTTCGCGGCGTTGGATAACGTAAAATAGCAACTGTCAAGAACGAAAGACAAAATCGGTGAGAGAGTTTGAAAGGGAGTTCCGACGGGAGGGAAAAAAAGGAAGGAAAGAGAACGAAAGAAAAAATAAAAGTAGGGTGCAACACGAGGACTTCGCAGGAGGTCACCCATCCTAGTACTACTCCCGCCAAAGCGCGCTTAACTGCGGAGTTCTGTTGGGATCCGGTGCATTAGAGCTGGTATGATCGCACCCATGAGATATGCGACGGAAAACGTATTTAAATAGTGAGATACAGGGAGCAGTTTGCGGCTTGTAGATCTCGTAAAGGCACTGAAAATGAAAAAAAAGTGCACCGAAAATGGACATCGGTAGAAAAAGTTACTGCCCGTAGAACCAAGACGCAGCAAGTAGCGTTTTTCCTATTTTTATTATATTTTCGCGGCGTTGGATAACGTAAAATAACAACTGTCAAGAACGAAAGACAAAATCGGTGAGAGAGTTTGAAAGGGAGTTCAGACGGGAGGGAAAAAAAAGAAGGAAAGAGAACGAAAGAAGAAAAAAAAAATGGGTGCAACACGAGGACTTTCCAGGAGGTCACCCATCCTAGTACTACTCTTGCCCAAGCACGCTTAACTGCGGAGTTCTGATGGGATTTGGTGCATTAGTGCAGGTATGATCGCACCGATGAGATACGCGACGGAAAACGTATTTAAATGGTGAGATAAAGAGAGCAGTTTGCAGCTACTAGATCTCGTAAAGGCACCGAAAATGAAAAAAAAATGCACCGAAAACGGACATCGGTAGAAAAAGTTACTGCCCGTAGAACCAAGACGCAGCAGGTAGCGTTTTTCCTATTTTTATTATATTTTCGCCGCATTGGATAACGTAAAATAGCAACTGTCAAGAACGAAAGACAAAATCGGTGAGAGAGTTTGAAAGGGAGTTCTGACGGGAGGGAAAAAAAAGAAGGAAAGAGAACGAAAGAAAAAAATAAAAGAGGGGTGCAACACGAGGACTTCCCAGGAGGTCACCGATCCTAGTACTACTCTCGCCCGAGCACGCTTAACTGCGGAGTTCTGATGGGATCCAGTGCATTAGTGCTGGTATGATCGCACCCATGAGATACGCGACGGAAAACGTATTTAAATGGTGAGATACGGGGAGCAGTTTGCGGCTACTAGATCTCGTAAAGGCACCGAAAATGAAAAAAATGTGCACCGAAAACGGACATCGGTAGAAAAAGTTACTGCCCGTAGAACCAAGACGCAGCAGGTAGCGTTTTTCCTATTTTTATTAAATTTTCGCGGCGTTGGATAACGTAAAATAGCAACTGTCAAGAACGAAAGACAAAATCGGTGTGAGAGTTTGAAAGGGAGTTTCGACGGGAGGGAAAAAAAGGAAGGAAAGAGAACGAAAGAAAAAATAAAAGTAGGGTGCAACACGAGGATTTCCCAGGAGGTCACCCATCCTAGTACTACTCTCGCCAAAACGCACTTAACTGCGGAGTTCTGATTGGATCCGGTGCATTAGTGCTGGTATGATCGCACCCATGATATACGCGACGGAAAACGTATTTAAATGGTGAGATACAGGGAGCAGTTTGCAGCTACTAGATCTCGTAAAGGCACCGAAAATGAAAAAAAAGTGCACCAAAAACGAACATCGGTAAAAAAAGTTACTGCCCGTAGAACCAAGACGCAGCAGGTAGTGTTTTTCCTGTTTTTTTATATTTTCGCGGCGTTGGATAACGTAAAATAGCAACTGTCAAGAACGAAAGACAAAATCGGTGAGAGAGTTTGAAAGGGAGTTACGACGGGAGGGAAAAAAAAGAAGGAAAGAGAACGAAAGAAAAAAATAAAAGAGGGGTGCAACACGAGGACTTCCCCGGAGGTAACCCATCCTAGTACTAGTCTCGCCAAAGCGCGCTTAACTGCGGAGTTCTGATGGGATCCGGTGCATTAGTGCTGGTATGATCGCACCCATGAGATACGCGACGGAAAACGTATTTGAATGGTGAGATACAGGGAGCAGTTTGCGGCTTGTAGATCTCGTAAAGGCACTGAAAATGAAAAAAAAGTTCACCGAAAACGGACATCGGTAGAAAAAGTTACTGCCCGTAGAACCAAGACGCAGCTTGTAGCGTTTTTCCTGTTTTTTTATATTTTCGCGACGTTGGATAACGTAAAATAGCAACTGTCAAGAACGAAAGACAAAATCGGTGCGAGAGTTTGAAAGGGAGTTACGACGGGAGGGAAAAAAAAGAAGGAAAGAGAACGAAAGAAAAAATAAAAGAGGGATGCAACACGAGGACTTCCCAGGAGGTCCCCCATCCTAGTACTAGTCTCGCCAAAGCGCGCTTAACTGCGGAGTTCTGATGGGATCCGGTGCATTAGTGCCGGTATGATCGCACCCATGAGATATGCGACGGAAAACGTATTTAAATGGTGAGATACAGGGAGCAGTTTGCGGCTTGTAGATCTCGTAAAGGCACTGAAAATGAAAAAAAAGTGCACCGAAAATGGACATCGGTAGAAAAAGTTACTGCCCGTAGAACCAAGACGCAGCAGGTAGCGTTTTTCCTATTTTTATTATATTTTCGCGGCGTTGGATAACGTAAAATCGCAACTGTCAAGAACGAAAGACAAAATCGGTAAGAGAGTTTGGAAGGGAGTTCAGACGGGAGGGGAAAAAAAGAAGGAAAGAGAACGAAAGAAGAAATAAAAAAAGGGTGCAACACGAGGACTTTCCAGGAGGTCACCCATCCTAGTACTACTCTCGCCCAAGCACGCTTAACTGCGGAGTTCTGATGGGATCCGGTGCATTAGTGCTGGTATGATCGCACCGATGAGATACGCGACGAAAAACGTATTTAAATGGTGAGATAAATAGAGCAGTTTGCGGCTACTAGATCTCGTAAAGGCACCGAAAATAAAAAAAAGTGCACCAAAAACGGACATCGGTAGAAAAAGTTACTGCCCTAGAACCAAGACGCAGCAGGTAGCATTTTTTCTGTTTTTATTATATTTTCGCGGCGTTGGATAACGTAAAATAGCAACTGTCAAGAACGAAAGAAAAAATCGGTGAGAGAGTTTGAAAGGGAGTTCCGACGGGAGGGAAAAAAAGGAAGGAAAGAGAACGAAAGAAAAAATAAAAGTAGGGTGCAACACGAGGACTTCCCAGGAGGTCACCCATCCTAGTACTACTCCCGCCAAAGCGCGCTTAACTGCGGAGTTCTGATGGGATCCGGTGCATTAGTGCTGGTATGATCGCACCGATGAGATACGCGACGGAAAACGTATTTAAATGGTGAGATAAATAGAGCAGTTTGCGGCTACTAGATCTCGAAAAGGCACCGAAAATAAAAAAAAGTGCACCAAAAACGGACATCGGTAGAAAAAGTTACTGCCCTAGAACCAAGACGCAGCAGGTAGCGTTTTTTCTGTTTTTATTATATTTTCGCGGCGTTGGATAACGTAAAATAACAACTGTCAAGAACGAAAGACAAAATCGGTGAGAGAGTTTGAAAGGGAGTTCAGACGGGAGGGAAAAAAAAGAAGGAAAGAGAACGAAAGAAGAAAGAAAAAAATGGTGCAACACGAGGACTTTCCAGGAGGTCACCCATCCTAGTACTACTCTTGCCCAAGCACGCTTAACTGCGGAGTTCTGATGGGATCCGGTGCATTAGTGCTGGTATGATCGCACCGATGAGATACGCGACGGAAAACGTATTTAAATGGTGAGATAAAGAGAGCAGTTTGGAGCTACTAGATCTCGTAAAGGCACCGAAAATGAAAAAAAAGTGCACCGAAAACGGACATCGGTAGAAAAAGTTACTGCCCGTAGAACCAAGACGCAGCAGGTAGCGTTTTTCCTATTTTTATTATATTTTCGCCGCATTGGATAACGTAAAATAGCAACTGTCAAGAACGAAAGACAAAATCGGTGAGAGAGTTTGAAAGGGAGTTCTGACGGGAGGGAAAAAAAAGAAGGAAAGAGAACGAAAGAAAAAAATAAAAGAGGGGTGCAACACGTGGACTTCCCAGGAGGTCACCGATCCTAGTACTACTCTCGCCCGAGCACGCTTAACTGCGGAGTTCTGATGGGATCCAGTGCATTAGTGCTGGTATGATCGCACCCATGAGATACGCGACGGAAAACGTATTTAAATGGTGAGATACGGGGAGCAGTTTGCGGCTACTAGATCTCGTAAAGGCACCGAAAATGAAAAAAATGTGCACCGAAAACGGACATCGGTAGAAAAAGTTACTGCCCGTAGAACCAAGACGCAGCAGGTAGCGTTTTTCCTATTTTTATTATATTTTCGCGGCGTTGGATAACGTAAAATAGCAACTGTCAAGAACGAAAGACAAAATCGGTGTGAGAGTTTGAAAGGGAGTTCCGACGGGAGGGAAAAAAAGGAAGGAAAGAGAACGAAAGAAAAAATAAAAGTAGGGTGCAACACGAGGATTTCCCAGGAGGTCACCCATCCTAGTACTACTCTCGCCAAAACGCACTTAACTGCGGAGTTCTGATTGGATCCGGTGCATTAGTGCTGGTATGATCGCACCCATGATATACGCGACGGAAAACGTATTTAAATGGTGAGATAGAGGGAGCAGTTTGCAGCTACTAGATCTCGTAAAGGCACCGAAAATGAAAAAAAAGTGCACCAAAAACGAACATCGGTAAAAAAAGTTACTGCCCGTAGAACCAAGACGCAGCAGGTAGTGTTTTTCCTGTTTTTTTATATTTTCGCGGCGTTGGATAACGTAAAATAGCAACTGTCAAGAACGAAAGACAAAATCGGTGAGAGAGTTTGAAAGGGAGTTACGACGGGAGGGAAAAAAAAGAAGGAAAGAGAACGAAAGAAAAAAATAAAAGAGGGGTGCAACACGAGGACTTCCCCGGAGGTAACCCATCCTAGTACTAGTCTCGCCAAAGCGCGCTTAACTGCGGAGTTCTGATGGGATCCGGTGCATTAGTGCTGGTATGATCGCACCCATGAGATACGCGACGGAAAACGTATTTAAATGGTGAGATACAGGGAGCAGTTTGCGGCTTGTAGATCTCGTAAAGGCACTGAAAATGAAAAAAAAGTTCACCGAAAACGGACATCGGTAGAAAAAGTTACTGCCCGTAGAACCAAGACGCAGCTTGTAGCGTTTTTCCTGTTTTTTTATATTTTCGCGACGTTGGATAACGTAAAATAGCAACTGTCAAGAACGAAAGACAAAATCGGTAAGAGAGTTTGAAAGGGAGTTCAGACGGGAGGGAAAAAAAAGAAGGAAAGAGAACGAAAGAAGAAATAAAAAAAGGGTGCAACACGAGGACTTTCCAGGAGGTCACCCATCCTAGTACTACTCTCGCCCAAGCACGCTTAACTGCGGAGTTCTGATGGGATCCGGTGCATTAGTGCTGGTATGATCGCACCGATGAGATTCGCGACGGAAAACGTATTTAAATGGTGAGATAAATAGAGCAGTTTGCGGCTACTAGATCTCGTAAAGGCACCGAAAATGAAAAAAAGTGCACCAAAAACGGACATCGGTAGAAAAAGTTACTGCCCTAGAACCAAGACGCAGCAGGTAGCGTTTTTTCTGTTTTTATTATATTTTCGCGGCGTTGGATAACGTAAAATAGCAACTGTCAAGAACGAAAGACAAAATCGGTGAGAGAGTTTGAAAGGGAGTTCCGACGGGAGGGAAAAAAAGGAAGGAAAGAGAACGAAAGAAAAAATAAAAGTAGGGTGCAACACGAGGACTTCCCAGGAGGTCACCCATCCTAGTACTACTCCCGCCAAAGCGCGCTTAACTGCGGAGTTCTGATGGGATCCGGTGCATTAGTGCTGGTATGATCGCACCGATGAGATACGCGACGGAAAACGTATTTAAATGGTGAGATAAATAGAGCAGTTTGCGGCTACTAGATCTCGAAAAGGCACCGAAAATAAAAAAAAGTGCACCAAAAACGGACATCGGTAGAAAAAGTTACTGCCCTAGAACCAAGACGCAGCAGGTAGCGTTTTTTCTGTTTTTATTATATTTTCGCGGCGTTGGATAACGTAAAATAACAACTGTCAAGAACGAAAGACAAAATCGGTGAGAGAGTTTGAAAGGGAGTTCAGACGGGAGGGAAAAAAAAGAAGGAAAGAGAACGAAAGAAGAAAGAAAAAAATGGTGCAACACGAGGACTTTCCAGGAGGTCACCCATCCTAGTACTACTCTTGCCCAAGCACGCTTAACTGCGGAGTTCTGATGGGATCCGGTGCATTAGTGCTGGTATGATCGCACCGATGAGATACGCGACGGAAAACGTATTTAAATGGTGAGATAAAGAGAGCAGTTTGGAGCTACTAGATCTCGTAAAGGCACCGAAAATGAAAAAAAAGTGCACCGAAAACGGACATCGGTAGAAAAAGTTACTGCCCGTAGAACCAAGACGCAGCAGGTAGCGTTTTTCCTATTTTTTATATTTTCGCGGCGATGGATAACGTAAAATAGCAACTGTCAAGAACGAAAGACAAAATCGGTGAGAGAGTTTGAAAGGGAGTTCCGACGGGAGGGAAAAAAAGGAAGGAAAGAGAACGAAAGAAAAAATAAAAGTAGGGTGCAACACGAGGACTTCGCAGGAGGTCACCCATCCTAGTACTACTCCCGCCAAAGCGCGCTTAACTGCGGAGTTCTGATGGGATCCGGTGCATTAGTGCTGGTATGATCGCACCGATGAGATACGCGACGGAAAACGTATTTAAATGGTGAGATAAATAGAGCAGTTTGCGGCTACTAGATCTCGAAAAGGCACCGAAAATAAAAAAAAGTGCACCAAAAACGGACATCGGTAGAAAAAGTTACTGCCCTAGAACCAAGACGCAGCAGGTAGCGTTTTTTCTGTTTTTATTATATTTTCGCGGCGTTGGATAACGTAAAATAACAACTGTCAAGAACGAAAGACAAAATCGGTGAGAGAGTTTGAAAGGGAGTTCAGACGGGAGGGAAAAAAAAGAAGGAAAGAGAACGAAAGAAGAAAGAAAAAAAGGGTGCAACACGAGGACTTTCCAGGAGGTCACCCATCCTAGTACTACTCTTGCCCAAGCACGCTTAACTGCGGAGTTCTGATGGGATCCGGTGCATTAGTGCTGGTATGATCGCACCGATGAGATACGCGACGGAAAACGTATTTAAATGGTGAGATAAAGAGAGCAGTTTGGAGCTACTAGATCTCGTAAAGGCACCGAAAATGAAAAAAAAGTGCACCGAAAACGGACATCGGTAGAAAAAGTTACTGCCCGTAGAACCAAGACGCAGCAGGTAGCGTTTTTCCTGTTTTTTTATATTTTCGCGGCGTTGGATAACGTAAAATTGCAACTGTCAAGAACGAAAGACAAAATCGGTGAGAGAGTTTGAAAGGGAGTTACGACGGGAGGGAAAAAAAGAAGGAAAGAGAACGAAAGAAAAAAATAAAAGAGGGGTGCAACACGAGGACTTCCCCGGAGGTCACCCATCCTAGTACTAGTCTCGCCAAAGAGCGCTTAACTGCGGAGTTCTGATGGGATCCGGTGCATTAGTGCTGGTATGATCGCACCCATGAAATACGCGACGGGAAACGTATTTAAATGGTGAGATAAAGAGAGCAGTTTGGAGCTACTAGATCTCGTAAAGGCACCGAAAATGAAAAAAAAGTGCACCGAAAACGGACATCGGTAGAAAAAGTTACTGCCCGTAGAACCAAGACGCAGCAGGTAGCGTTTTTCCTATTTTTATTATATTTTCGCGGTGTTGCATAACGTAAAATAGCAACTGTCAAGAACGAAAGACAAAATCGGTGAGAGAGTTTGAAAGGGAGTTTCGACGGGAGGGAAAAAAAAGAAGGAAAGAGAACGAAAGAAAAAATAAAAGAGGGGTGCAACACGAGGACTTCCCAGGAGGTCACCGATCCTAGTACTACTCTCGCCCGAGCACGCTTAACTGCGGAGTTCTGATGGGATCCAGTGCATTAGTGCTGGTATGATCACACCCATGAGATACGCGACGGAAAACGTATTTAAATGGTGAGATACAGGGAGCAGTTTGCGGCTACTAGATCTCGTAAAGGCACCGAAAATGAAAAAAATGTGCACCGAAAACGGACATCGGTAGAAAAAGTTACTGCCCGTAAACCAAGACGCAGCAGGTAGCGTTTTTCCTGTTCTTATTATATTTTCGCGGCGTTGGATAATGTAAAATAGCAACTTTCAAGAACGAAAGACAAAATCGGTGTGAGAGTTTGAAAGGGAGTTACGACGGGAGGGAAAAAAAAGAAGGAAAGAGAACGAAAGAAAAAATAAAATAGGGGTGCAACACGAGGACTTCCCAGGAGGTCCCCCATCCTAGTACTAGTCTCGCCAAAGCGCGCTTAACTGCGGAGTTCTGATGGGATCCGGTGCATTAGTGCTGGTATGATCGCACCCATGAGATACGCGACGGGAAACGTATTTAAATGGTGAGATACAGGGAGCAGTTTGCGGCTTGTAGATCTCGTAAAGGCACTGAAAATGAAAAAAAAGTTCCCCGAAAACGGACATCGGTAGAAAAAGTTACTGCCCGTAGAACCAAGACGCAGCTTGTAGCGTTTTTCCTGTTTTTTTATATTTTCGCGACGTTGGATAACGTAAAATAGCAACTGTCAAGAACGAAAGACAAAATCGGTGAGAGAGTTTGAAAGGGAGTTACGACGGGAGGGAAAAAAAAGAAGGAAAGAGAACGAAAGAAAAAATAAAAGAGGGGTGGAACACGAGGACTACCCAGGAGGTCACCCATCCTAGTACTAGTCTCACCAAAGCGCGCTTAACTGCGGAGTTCTGATGGGATCCGGTGCATTAGTGCTGGTATGATCGGACCCATGAGATACGCGACGGAAAACGTATTTAAATGGTGAGATACAGGGAGCAGTTTGCGGCTTGTAGATCTCGTAAAGGCACTGAAAATGAAAAAAAAGTGCTTCGAAAATGGACATCGGTAGAAAAAGTTACTGCCTGTAGAACCAAGACGCAGCAGGTAGCGTTTTTCCTGTTTTTATTATATTTTCGCGGCGTTGGATAACGGAAAATCGCAACTGTCAAGAACGAAAGACAAAATCGGTAAGAGAGTTTGAAAGGGAGTTCAGACGGAAGGGAAAAAAAAGAAGGAAAGAGAACGAAAGAAGAAATAAGAAAAGGGTGCAACACGAGGACTTTCCAGGAGGTCACCCATCCTAGTACTACTCTCGCCCAAGCACGCTTAACTGCGGAGTTCTGATGGGATCCGGTGCATTAGTGTTGGTATGATCGCACCGACGAGATACGCGACGGAAAACGTATTTAAATGGTGAGATAAATAGAGCAGTTTGAAGCTACTAGATCTCGTAAAGGCACCGAAAATGAAAAAAAAGTGCACCGAAAACGGACATCGGTAGAAAAAGTTACTGCCCGTAGAACCAAGACGCAGCAGGTAGCGTTTTTCCTATTTTTATTATATTTTCGCGGTGTTGCATAACGTAAAATAGCAACTGTCAAGAACGAAAGACAAAATCGGTGAGAGAGTTTGAAAGGGAGTTCAGACGGGAGGGAAAAAAAGAAGGAAAGAGAACGAAAGAAAAAATAAAAGAGGGGTGCAACACGAGGACTTCCCAGGAGGTCACCCATCCTAGTACTACTCTCGCCCAAGCACGCTTAACTGCGGAGTTCTGATGGGATCCGTTGCATTAGTGCTGGTATGATCGCACCGACGAGATACGCGACGGAAAACGTATTTAAATGGTGAGATAAATAGAGCTGTTTGCGGCTACTAGATCTCGTAAAGGCACCGAAAATAAAAAAAAAGTGCACCAAAAACGGACATCGGTAGAAAAAGTTACTGCCCGTAGAACCAAGACGCAGCAGGTAGCGTTTTTTCTGTTTTTATTATATTTTCGCGGCGTTGGATAACGTAAAATAACAACTGTCAAGAACGAAAGACAAAATCGGTGAGAGAGTTTGAAAGGGAGTTCAGACGGGAGGGAAAAAAAAGAAGGAAAGAGAACGAAAGAAGAAAGAAAAAAAGGGTGCAACACGAGGACTTTCCAGGAGGTCACCCATCCTAGTACTACTCTTGCCCAAGCACGCTTAACTGCGGAGTTCTGATGGGATCCGGTGCATTAGTGCTGGTATGATCGCGCCGATGAGATACGCGACGGAAAACGTATTTAAATGGTGAGATAAAGAGAGCAGTTTGAAGCTACTAGATCTCGTAAAGGCACCGAAAATGAAAAAAAAGTGCACCGAAAACGGACATCGGTAGAAAAAGTTACTGCCCGTAGAACCAAGACGCAGCAGGTAGCGTTTTTCCTATTTTTATTATATTTTCGCGGTGTTGCATAACGTAAAATAGCAACTGTCAAGAACGAAAGACAAAATCGGTGAGAGAGTTTGAAAGGGAGTTCCGACGGGAGGGAAAAAAAAGAAGGAAAGAGAACGAAAGAAAAAATAAAAGAGGGGTGCAACACGAGGACTTCCCAGGAGGTCACCGATCCTAGTACTACTCTCGCCCGAGCACGCTTAACTGCGGAGTTCTGATGGGATCCAGTGCATTAGTGCTGGTATGATCGCACCCACGAGATACGCGACGGAAAACGTATTTAAATGGTGAGATACAGGGAGCAGTTTGCGGCTACTAGATCTCGTAAAGGCACCGAAAATGAAAAAAATGTGCACCGAAAACGGACATCGGTAGAAAAAGTTACTGCCCGTAAACCAAGACGCAGCAGGTAGCGTTTTTCCTGTTTTTATTATATTTTCGCGGCGTTGGATAACGTAAAATAGCAACTGTCAAGAACGAAAGACAAAATCGGTGTGAGAGTTTGAAAGGGAGTTACGACGGGAGGGAAAAAAAAGAAGGAAAGAGAACGAAAGAAAAAATAAAATAGGGGTGCAACACGAGGACTTCCCAGGAAGTCCCCCATCCTAGTACTAGTCTCGCCAAAGCGCGCTTAACTGCGGAGTTCTGATGGGATCCGGTGCATTAGTGCTGGTATGATCGCACCCATGAGATACGCGACGGAAAACGTATTTAAATGGTGAGATACAAGGAGCAGTTTGCGGCTTGTAGATCTCGTAAAGGCACTGAAAATGAAAATAAAAGTGCACCGAAAACGGACATCTGTAGAAAAAGTTACTGCCCGTAGAACCAAGACGCAGCAGGTAGCGTTTTTCATATTTTTATTATATTTTCGCGGTGTTGCATAACGTAAAATAGCAACTGTCAAGAACGAAAGACAAAATCGGTGAGAGAGTTTGAAAGGGAGTTCCGACGGGAGGGAAAAAAAAGAAGGAAAGAAAACGAAAGAAAAAATAAAAGAGGGGTGCAACACGAGGACTTCCCAGGAGGTCACCGATCCTAGTACTACTCTCGCCCGAGCACGCTTAACTGCGGAGTTCTGATGGGATCCAGTGCATTAGTGCTGGTATGATCGCACCCATGAGATACGCGACGGAAAACGTATTTAAATGGTGAGATACAGGGAGCAGTTTGCGGCTACTAGATCTCGTAAAGGCACCGAAAATGAAAAAAATGTGCACCGAAAACGGACATCGGTAGAAAAAGTTACTGCCCGTAAACCAAGACGCAGCAGGTAGCGTTTTTCCTGTTTTTATTATATTTTCGCGGCGTTGGATAACGTAAAATAGCAACTGTCAAGAACGAAAGACAAAATCGGTGTGAGAGTTTGAAAGGGAGTTACGACGGGAGGGAAAAAAAAGAAGGAAAGAGAACGAAAGAAAAAATAAAATAGGGGTGCAACACGAGGACTTCCCAGGAAGTCCCCCATCCTAGTACTAGTCTCGCCAAAGCGCGCTTAACTGCGGAGTTCTGATGGGATCCGGTGCATTAGTGCTGGTATGATCGCACCCATGAGATACGCGACGGAAAACGTATTTAAATGGTGAGATACAAGGAGCAGTTTGCGGCTTGTAGATCTCGTAAAGGCACTGAAAATGAAAATAAAAGTGCACCGAAAACGGACATCTGTAGAAAAAGTTACTGCCCGTAGAACCAAGACGCAGCAGGTAGCGTTTTTCCTATTTTTATTATATTTTCGCGGTGTTGCATAACGTAAAATAGCAACTGTCAAGAACGAAAGACAAAATCGGTGAGAGAGTTTGAAAGGGAGTTCAGACGGAAGGGAAAAAAAAGAAGGAAAGAGAACGAAAGAAGAAATAAGAAAAGGGTGCAACACGAGGACTTTCCAGGAGGTCACCCATCCTAGTACTACTCTCGCCAAGCACGCTTAACTGCGGAGTTCTGATGGGATCCGGTGCATTAGTGTTGGTATGATCGCACCGACGAGATACGCGACGGAAAACGTATTTAAATGGTGAGATAAATAGAGCAGTTTGAAGCTACTAGATCTCGTAAAGGCACCGAAAATGAAAAAAAAGTGCACCGAAAACGGACATCGGTAGAAAAAGTTACTGCCCGTAGAACCAAGACGCAGCAGGTAGCGTTTTTCCTATTTTTATTATATTTTCGCGGTGTTGCATAACGTAAAATAGCAACTGTCAAGAACGAAAGACAAAATCGGTGAGAGAGTTTGAAAGGGAGTTCAGACGGGAGGGAAAAAAAGAAGGAAAGAGAACGAAAGAAAAAATAAAAGAGGGGTGCAACACGAGGACTTCCCAGGAGGTCACCCATCCTAGTACTACTCTCGCCCAAGCACGCTTAACTGCGGAGTTCTGATGGGATCCGTTGCATTAGTGCTGGTATGATCGCACCGACGAGATACGCGACGGAAAACGTATTTAAATGGTGAGATAAATAGAGCTGTTTGCGGCTACTAGATCTCGTAAAGGCACCGAAAATAAAAAAAAAGTGCACCAAAAACGGACATCGGTAGAAAAAGTTACTGCCCGTAGAACCAAGACGCAGCAGGTAGCGTTTTTTCTGTTTTTATTATATTTTCGCGGCGTTGGATAACGTAAAATAACAACTGTCAAGAACGAAAGACAAAATCGGTGAGAGAGTTTGAAAGGGAGTTCAGACGGGAGGGAAAAAAAAGAAGGAAAGAGAACGAAAGAAGAAAGAAAAAAAGGGTGCAACACGAGGACTTTCCAGGAGGTCACCCATCCTAGTACTACTCTTGCCCAAGCACGCTTAACTGCGGAGTTCTGATGGGATCCGGTGCATTAGTGCTGGTATGATCGCGCCGATGAGATACGCGACGGAAAACGTATTTAAATGGTGAGATAAAGAGAGCAGTTTGAAGCTACTAGATCTCGTAAAGGCACCGAAAATGAAAAAAAAGTGCACCGAAAACGGACATCGGTAGAAAAAGTTACTGCCCGTAGAACCAAGACGCAGCAGGTAGCGTTTTTCCTATTTTTATTATATTTTCGCGGTGTTGCATAACGTAAAATAGCAACTGTCAAGAACGAAAGACAAAATCGGTGAGAGAGTTTGAAAGGGAGTTCCGACGGGAGGGAAAAAAAAGAAGGAAAGAGAACGAAAGAAAAAATAAAAGAGGGGTGCAACACGAGGACTTCCCAGGAGGTCACCGATCCTAGTACTACTCTCGCCCGAGCACGCTTAACTGCGGAGTTCTGATGGGATCCAGTGCATTAGTGCTGGTATGATCGCACCCACGAGATACGCGACGGAAAACGTATTTAAATGGTGAGATACAGGGAGCAGTTTGCGGCTACTAGATCTCGTAAAGGCACCGAAAATGAAAAAAATGTGCACCGAAAACGGACATCGGTAGAAAAAGTTACTGCCCGTAAACCAAGACGCAGCAGGTAGCGTTTTTCCTGTTTTTATTATATTTTCGCGGCGTTGGATAACGTAAAATAGCAACTGTCAAGAACGAAAGACAAAATCGGTGTGAGAGTTTGAAAGGGAGTTACGACGGGAGGGAAAAAAAAGAAGGAAAGAGAACGAAAGAAAAAATAAAATAGGGGTGCAACACGAGGACTTCCCAGGAAGTCCCCCATCCTAGTACTAGTCTCGCCAAAGCGCGCTTAACTGCGGAGTTCTGATGGGATCCGTTGCATTAGTGCTGGTATGATCGCACCCATGAGATACGCGACGGAAAACGTATTTAAATGGTGAGATACAAGGAGCAGTTTGCGGCTTGTAGATCTCGTAAAGGCACTGAAAATGAAAATAAAAGTGCACCGAAAACGGACATCTGTAGAAAAAGTTACTGCCCGTAGAACCAAGACGCAGCAGGTAGCGTTTTTCATATTTTTATTATATTTTCGCGGTGTTGCATAACGTAAAATAGCAACTGTCAAGAACGAAAGACAAAATCGGTGAGAGAGTTTGAAAGGGAGTTCCGACGGGAGGGAAAAAAAAGAAGGAAAGAAAACGAAAGAAAAAATAAAAGAGGGGTGCAACACGAGGACTTCCCAGGAGGTCACCGATCCTAGTACTACTCTCGCCCGAGCACGCTTAACTGCGGAGTTCTGATGGGATCCAGTGCATTAGTGCTGGTATGATCGCACCCATGAGATACGCGACGGAAAACGTATTTAAATGGTGAGATACAGGGAGCAGTTTGCGGCTACTAGATCTCGTAAAGGCACCGAAAATGAAAAAAATGTGCACCGAAAACGGACATCGGTAGAAAAAGTTACTGCCCGTAAACCAAGACGCAGCAGGTAGCGTTTTTCCTGTTTTTATTATATTTTCGCGGCGTTGGATAACGTAAAATAGCAACTGTCAAGAACGAAAGACAAAATCGGTGTGAGAGTTTGAAAGGGAGTTACGACGGGAGGGAAAAAAAAGAAGGAAAGAGAACGAAAGAAAAAATAAAATAGGGGTGCAACACGAGGACTTCCCAGGAAGTCCCCCATCCTAGTACTAGTCTCGCCAAAGCGCGCTTAACTGCGGAGTTCTGATGGGATCCGGTGCATTAGTGCTGGTATGATCGCACCCATGAGATACGCGACGGAAAACGTATTTAAATGGTGAGATACAAGGAGCAGTTTGCGGCTTGTAGATCTCGTAAAGGCACTGAAAATGAAAATAAAAGTGCACCGAAAACGGACATCTGTAGAAAAAGTTACTGCCCGTAGAACCAAGACGCAGCAGGTAGCGTTTTTCCTATTTTTATTATATTTTCGCGGTGTTGCATAACGTAAAATAGCAACTGTCAAGAACGAAAGACAAAATCGGTGAGAGAGTTTGAAAGGGAGTTCCGACGGGAGGGAAAAAAAAGAAGGAAAGAAAACGAAAGAAAAAATAAAAGTAGGGTGCAACACGAGGACTTCCCAGGAGGTCACCCGTCCTAGTACTACTCTCGCCTAAGCACGCTTAACTGCGGAGTTCTGATGGGATCCAGTGCATTAGTGCTGGTATGATCACACCCATGAGATACGCGACGGAAAACGTATTTAAATGGTGAGATACAGGGAGCAGTTTGCGGCTACTAGATCTCGTAAAGGCACCGAAAATGAAAAAAATGTGCACCGAAAACGGACATCGGTAGAAAAAGTTACTGCCCGTAAACCAAGACGCAGCAGGTAGCGTTTTTCCTGTTCTTATTATATTTTCGCGGCGTTGGATAACGTAAAATAGCAACTGTCAAGAACGAAAGACAAAATCGGTGTGAGAGTTTGAAAGGGAGTTACGACGGGAGGGAAAAAAAAGAAGGAAAGAGAACGAAAGAAAAAATAAAATAGGGGTGCAACACGAGGACTTCCCAGGAGGTCCCCCATCCTAATACTAGTCTCGCCAAAGCGCGCTTAACTGCGGAGTTCTGATGGGATCCGGTGCATTAGTGCTGGTATGATCGCACCCATGAGATACGCGACGGGAAACGTATTTAAATGGTGAGATACAGGGAGCAGTTTGCGGCTTGTAGATCTCGTAAAGGCACTGAAAATGAAAAAAAAGTTCCCCGAAAACGGACATCGGTAGAAAAAGTTACTGCCCGTAGAACCAAGACGCACCTTGTAGCGTTTTTCCTGTTTTTTTATATTTTCGCGACGTTGGATAACGTAAAATAGCAACTGTCAAGAACGAAAGACAAAATCGGTGAGAGAGTTTGAAAGGGAGTTACGACGGGAGGGAAAAAAAAGAAGGAAAGAGAACGAAAGAAAAAATAAAAGAGGGGTGGAACACGAGGACTACCCAGGAGGTCACCCATCCTAGTACTAGTCTCACCAAAGCGCGCTTAACTGCGGAGTTCTGATGGGATCCGGTGCATTAGTGCTGGTATGATCGAACCCATGAGATACGCGACGGAAAACGTATTTAAATGGTGAGATACAGGGGGCAGTTTGCGGCTTGTAGATCTCGTAAAGGCACTGAAAATGAAAAAAAAGTGCTTCGAAAATGGACATCGGTAGAAAAAGTTACTGCCTGTAGAACCAAGACGCAGCAGGTAGCGTTTTTCCTGTTTTTATTATATTTTCGCGGCGTTGGATAACGGAAAATCGCAACTGTCAAGAACGAAAGACAAAATCGGTAAGAGAGTTTGAAAGGGAGTTCAGACGGAAGGGAAAAAAAAGAAGGAAAGAGAACGAAAGAAGAAATAAGAAAAGGGTGCAACACGAGGACTTTCCAGGAGGTCACCCATCCTAGTACTACTCTCGCCCAAGCACGCTTAACTGCGGAGTTCTGATGGGATCCGGTGCATTAGTGTTGGTATGATCGCACCGACGAGATACGCGACGGAAAACGTATTTAAATGGTGAGATAAATAGAGCAGTTTGAAGCTACTAGATCTCGTAAAGGCACCGAAAATGAAAAAAAAGTGCACCGAAAACGGACATCGGTAGAAAAAGTTACTGCCCGTAGAACCAAGACGCAGCAGGTAGCGTTTTTCCTATTTTTATTATATTTTCGCGGTGTTGCATAACGTAAAATAGCAACTGTCAAGAACGAAAGACAAAATCGGTGAGAGAGTTTGAAAGGGAGTTCAGACGGGAGGGAAAAAAAAGAAGGAAAGAGAACGAAAGAAAAAATAAAAGAGGGGTGCAACACGAGGACTTCCCAGGAGGTCACCCATCCTAGTACTACTCTCGCCCAAGCACGCTTAACTGCGGAGTTCTGATGGGATCCGTTGCATTAGTGCTGGTATGATCGCACCGACGAGATACGCGACGGAAAACGTATTTAAATGGTGAGATAAATAGAGCAGTTTGCGGCTACTAGATCTCGTAAAGGCACCGAAAATAAAAAAAAAGTGCACCAAAAACGGACATCGGTAGAAAAAGTTACTGCCCTAGAACCAAGACGCAGCAGGTAGCGTTTTTTCTGTTTTTATTATATTTTCGCGGCGTTGGATAACGTAAAATAACAACTGTCAAGAACGAAAGACAAAATCGGTGAGAGAGTTTGAAAGGGAGTTCAGACGGGAGGGAAAAAAAAGAAGGAAAGAGAACGAAAGAAGAAAGAAAAAAAGGGTGCAACACGAGGACTTTCCAGGAGGTCACCCATCCTAGTACTACGCTTGCCCAAGCACGCTTAACTGCGGAGTTCTGATGGGATCCGGTGCATTAGTGCTGGTATGATCGCGCCGATGAGATACGCGACGGAAAACGTATTTAAATGGTGAGATAAAGAGAGCAGTTTGAAGCTACTAGATCTCGTAAAGGCACCGAAAATGAAAAAAAAGTGCACCGAAAACGGACATCGGTAGAAAAAGTTACTGCCCGTAGAACCAAGACGCAGCAGGTAGCGTTTTTCCTATTTTTATTATATTTTCGCGGTGTTGCATAACGTAAAATAGCAACTGTCAAGAACGAAAGACAAAATCGGTGAGAGAGTTTGAAAGGGAGTTCCGACGGGAGGGAAAAAAAAGAAGGAAAGAGAACGAAAGAAAAAATAAAAGAGGGGTGCAACACGAGGACTTCCCAGGAGGTCACCGATCCTAGTACTACTCTCGCCCGAGCACGCTTAACTGCGGAGTTCTGATGGGATCCAGTGCATTAGTGCTGGTATGATCGCACCCACGAGATACGCGACGGAAAACGTATTTAAATGGTGAGATACAGGGAGCAGTTTGCGGCTACTAGATCTCGTAAAGGCACCGAAAATGAAAAAAATGTGCACCGAAAACGGACATCGGTAGAAAAAGTTACTGCCCGTAAACCAAGACGCAGCAGGTAGCGTTTTTCCTGTTTTTATTATATTTTCGCGGCGTTGGATAACGTAAAATAGCAACTGTCAAGAACGAAAGACAAAATCGGTGTGAGAGTTTGAAAGGGAGTTACGACGGGAGGGAAAAAAAAGAAGGAAAGAGAACGAAAGAAAAAATAAAATAGGGGTGCAACACGAGGACTTCCCAGGAAGTCCCCCATCCTAGTACTAGTCTCGCCAAAGCGCGCTTAACTGCGGAGTTCTGATGGGATCCGGTGCATTAGTGCTGGTATGATCGCACCCATGAGATACGCGACGGAAAACGTATTTAAATGGTGAGATACAAGGAGCAGTTTGCGGCTTGTAGATCTCGTAAAGGCACTGAAAATGAAAATAAAAGTGCACCGAAAACGGACATCTGTAGAAAAAGTTACTGCCCGTAGAACCAAGACGCAGCAGGTAGCGTTTTTCCTATTTTTATTATATTTTCGCGGTGTTGCATGACGTAAAATAGCAACTGTCAAGAACGAAAGACAAAATCGGTGAGAGAGTTTGAAAGGGAGTTCCGACGGGAGGGAAAAAAAAGAAGGAAAGAAAACGAAAGAAAAAATAAAAGAGGGGTGCAACACGAGGACTTCCCAGGAGGTCACCGATCCTAGTACTACTCTCGCCCGAGCACGCTTAACTGCGGAGTTCTGATGGGATCCAGTGCATTAGTGCTGGTATGATCGCACCCATGAGATACGCGACGGAAAACGTATTTAAATGGTGAGATACAGGGAGCAGTTTGCGGCTACTAGATCTCGTAAAGGCACCGAAAATGAAAAAAATGTGCACCGAAAACGGACATCGGTAGAAAAAGTTACTGCCCGTAAACCAAGACGCAGCAGGTAGCGTTTTTCCT
The DNA here is from genome assembly GCA_035771175.1 of Paratinospora sagittata. Classification (NCBI taxonomy): domain Eukaryota; kingdom Viridiplantae; phylum Streptophyta; class Magnoliopsida; order Ranunculales; family Menispermaceae; genus Paratinospora; species Paratinospora sagittata. The sequence goes on along the minus strand of JAYMFD010002006.1, from coordinate 2,990 downwards.
GTTTTTATTATATTTTCGCGGCGTTGGATAACGTAAAATAGCAACTGTCAAGAACGAAAGACAAAATCGGTGTGAGAGTTTGAAAGGGAGTTACGACGGGAGGGAAAAAAAAGAAGGAAAGAGAACGAAAGAAAAAATAAAATAGGGGTGCAACACGAGGACTTCCCAGGAAGTCCCCCATCCTAGTACTAGTCTCGCCAAAGCGCGTTTAACTGCGGAGTTCTGATGGGATCCGGTGCATTAGTGCTGGTATGATCGCACCCATGAGATACGCGACGGAAAACGTATTTAAATGGTGAGATACAAGGAGCAGTTTGCGGCTTGTAGATCTCGTAAAGGCACTGAAAATGAAAATAAAAGTGCACCGAAAACGGACATCTGTAGAAAAAGTTACTGCCCGTAGAACCAAGACGCAGCAGGTAGCGTTTTTCCTATTTTTATTATATTTTCGCGGTGTTGCATGACGTAAAATAGCAACTGTCAAGAACGAAAGACAAAATCGGTGAGAGAGTTTGAAAGGGAGTTCCGACGGGAGGGAAAAAAAAGAAGGAAAGAAAACGAAAGAAAAAATAAAAGAGGGGTGCAACACGAGGACTTCCCAGGAGGTCACCGATCCTAGTACTACTCTCGCCCGAGCACGCTTAACTGCGGAGTTCTGATGGGATCCAGTGCATTAGTGCTGGTATGATCGCACCCATGAGATACGCGACGGAAAACGTATTTAAATGGTGAGATACAGGGAGCAGTTTGCGGCTACTAGATCTCGTAAAGGCACCGAAAATGAAAAAAATGTGCACCGAAAACGGACATCGGTAGAAAAAGTTACTGCCCGTAAACCAAGACGCAGCAGGTAGCGTTTTTCCTGTTTTTATTATATTTTCGCGGCGTTGGATAACGTAAAATAGCAACTGTCAAGAACGAAAGACAAAATCGGTGTGAGAGTTTGAAAGGGAGTTACGACGGGAGGGAAAAAAAAGAAGGAAAGAGAACGAAAGAAAAAATAAAATAGGGGTGCAACACGAGGACTTCCCAGGAAGTCCCCCATCCTAGTACTAGTCTCGCCAAAGCGCGTTTAACTGCGGAGTTCTGATGGGATCCGGTGCATTAGTGCTGGTATGATCGCACCCATGAGATACGCGACGGAAAACGTATTTAAATGGTGAGATACAAGGAGCAGTTTGCGGCTTGTAGATCTCGTAAAGGCACTGAAAATGAAAATAAAAGTGCACCGAAAACGGACATCTGTAGAAAAAGTTACTGCCCGTAGAACCAAGACGCAGCAGGTAGCGTTTTTCCTGTTTTTATTATATTTTCGCGGCGTTGGATAACGTAAAATAACAACTGTCAAGAACGAAAGACAAAATCGGTTAGAGAGTTTGAAAGGGAGTTCAGACGGGAGGGACAAAAAAGAAGGAAAGAGAACGAAAGAAGAAAAAAAAAGGGTGCAACACGAGGACTTTCCAGGAGGTCACCCATCCTAGTACTACTCTCGCCAAAGCGAGCTTAACTGCGGAGTTCTGATGGGATCCGGTGCATTAGTGCGGGTATGATCGCACCCATGATATACGCGACAGAAAACGTATTTAAATGGTGAGATACAGGGAGCAGTTTGCGGCTACTAGATCTCGTAAAGGCACCGAAAATAAAAAAAAGTGCACCAAAAACGGACATCGGTAGAAAAAGTTACTGCCCTAGAACCAAGACGCAGCAGGTAGCGTTTTTTCTATTTTTATTATATTTTCGCGGCGTTGGATAACGTAAAATAGCAACTGTCAAGAACGAAAGACAAAATCGGTGAGAGAGTTTGAAAGGGAGTTTCGACGGGAGGGAAAAAAAGGAAGGAAAGAGAACGAAAGAAAAAATAAAAGTGGGGTGCAACACGAGGACTTCCCAGGAGGTCACCCATCCTAGTACTACTCCCGCCAAAGCGCTTAACTGCGGAGTTCTGATGGGATCCGGTGCATTAGTGCTGGTATGATCGCACCGATGAGATACGCGACGGAAAACGTATTTAAATGGTGAGATAAATAGAGCAGTTTGCGGCTACTAGATCTCGTAAAGGCACCGAAAATGAAAAAAATGTGCACCGAAAACGGACATCGGTAGAAAAAGTTACTGCCTTAGAACCAAGACGCAGCAGGTAGCGTTTTTCCTATTTTTATTATATTTTCGCGGTGTTGCATAACGTAAAATAGCAACTGTCAAGAACGAAAGACAAAATCGGTGAGAGAGTTTGAAAGGGAGTTCCGACGGGAGGGAAAAAAATGAAGGAAAGAGAACGAAAGAAAAAATAAAAGAGGGGTGCAACACGATGACGTCCCAGGAGGTCACCGATCCTAGTACTACTCTCGCCCGAGCACGCTTAACTGCGGAGTTCTGATGGGATCCAGTGCATTAGTGCTGGTATGATCGCACCCATGAGATACGCGACGGAAAACGTATTTAAATGGTGAGATACAGGGAGCAGTTTGCGGCTACTAGATCTCGTAAAGGCACCGAAAATGAAAAAAATGTGCACCGAAAACGGACATCGGTAGAAAAAGTTACTGCCCGTAAACCAAGACGCAGCAGGTAGCGTTTTTCCTATTCTTATTATATTTTCGCGGCGTTGGATAACGTAAAATAGCAACTGTTAAGAACGAAAGACAAAATCGGTGTGAGGGTTTGAAAGGGAGTTACGACGGGAGGGAAAAAAAAGAAGGAAAGAGAACGAAAGAAAAAATAAAATAGGGGTGCAACACGAGGACTTCCCAGGAGGTCCCCCATCCTAGTACTAGTCTCGCCAAAGCGCGCTTAACTGCGGAGTTCTGATGGGATCCGGTGCATTAGTGCTGGTATGATCGCACCCATGAGATACGCGACGGAAAACGTATTTAAATGGTGAGATACAGGGAGCAGTTTGCGGCTTGTAGATCTCGTAAAGGCACTGAAAATGAGAAAAAAAGTGCACCGAAAACGGACATCTGTAGAAAAAGTTACTGCCCGTAGAA
>JAYMFD010000947.1:0-30144 GCA_035771175.1 Paratinospora sagittata | reverse complement strand
TTAACAAACCTGATATTCCACAACTCAAGATCCCTCTCAAAATCAGCAGTGACCATCAGAAGTTCGGTCACATGGGGCAGGGGACTAGATGGAGGCCAGGATGCGAGAAAACCTCTGAGTCTTTTACACAACTCGTTGCTATAAATGGCAGCTGATATATTTGACAAGTCTATTGAACTGCAATGAGATCATCTATGTTAAGAGTAATCATATCTAGAATGTCAGAGCATATATGCAAGTGCAGTCATATCTGAACTCTATCGATTGCCCTGTTATGTAACATGAACAGATATTTACTATCCAAATAACTTATTGATCAAAATGGAATTTGGAAAGGTTTATATGGATTAGATTGTAGGTTCAAAGTCAAGTAATAATTTATAAGATATGGCATAATTTGTGAGTACTAATAAAGTGCAAGAAAGAACTATAATGGAGTGAGCTTTGATAATGCAGATTCAACCGTAACTTGTGAATTTTGATTGAGTCAAATAAACAACGCAGGAAAAAAGGACGATATTGGAGTGAGCTTCAAATCTCCTCCCAACCACCCTAATGAATCGTAGAGTTGTTGAAACTCAATATGTTCATAACTGATTCTTGAAGATAAACTTAAATTACCTAGGAAGTATATGCTGGTTGTGAATCTTTATGTCTGCTTGAATCTCATTGCTTATGTTTGTGCACAGGTTCTTCATCTTGAGATACGCAGTGGAAATGGCCATGGGATCTGAAAGTAAGCTCTCAATATTGCTTGACATAAACTCATCGGTCTCTAACATGTGCCTCCTGCACCTTTTTGTTGCTGCAGTCTGTATATAAAGTGTTATTGTGTCGGAGCTCTAGTGATGGACCATGAATATATAAAGGAATATACAAATAAAAAGAAATGTTTGAAAAAGGCCTGCAAATCGAACATTTGGCTTCACAAGTTGATGGGTAACTAATTTGTAGGGGCAGTATTTGGTCAACAATATAATCATACTTCTGAAACACGACTATTTGGCTACACAAAAGTTTTAGGATGAGCTAATTTTCATGAGAATGATGTCATAAATATCAATATTTTCAACAACAAAAATCGGTCCATCTGAGTTTTAAGCATAATGAAAGGTGGCATTGGAATATAATTACAATCAATCCATTTTTCACTATTAGATTGAAGATCATTTTTTCATGGTTGAGGGTTGTTTGTGATGTTGACCTCTTCTTGTATAAACAAAATATCATACCGCCAAAAACCAGTAAACATTCACACAAACAGCCACAAGTATAGATGAGGCAAATTTCAAGAGTGTATGCATCTGCATGTTATATGTGACTTGCCTGCAAATAGTTTCTCAACACTGTCTGTGCTTCCTGAGCAAGTATATCGTGAAGAAGTGTGAATACTTGTACAGCAGAAGCTAATGCAGGTGCAGTAGACTCTGTTATTGGACCAAACAAATCCGTTAAGCCCGTGGGGGAGCTCTCATCTAATGATTTGTAGTTCTCAAAAACCTTTGCCAAGAGATTTTCAACTTGAGTTTCACAATCAAGCAATATGCTTTTCTGCCACAAAAAAAAAAAAAGTTGAAATGTCAGGTTGCTCTATTACATATTTGCATGCATGCTCCCAAACGTGAGGGAATAGGTTGCTTACAATAATTGTAAACTGAAAAAAGAAATGTGTTTCCACCAAAGTATATTAACATCTGAGGATATCAGCTTTATATCTAGAAACTAAGTTTTTTTTACAGGAAATTTAAAGTAACCACATCTGTCTTAGTGAAAGCTATCGAGCATTGTTAGGCAGCCTCTATGTATACCAGCTAAAGCTTTTAGGTCTAGTGGTTTCTAACTTGGTATGAAAGCTCTGGTTCTGTGAGCTCTTAGGATCAAGTCTCTTTGTGGAATTTAAAGTAACCACATTTGTATGTTAGTGAAAGCTATCAAACATTGTTGGGCAGCCTCTATGTAGTAGCTATAGCTTTTAGGGGTAATGGTTTCTAACATGGTATCAAAAGCCTGGTTTTGTGAATTTTTAGGTTCAAGTCTCTTTGTTGGAATTTCCATGTTAGGTTTATATGTCGTTCTATGTCCCTTCTAACCGTTCACGAGCAGGAGAGGGTTGCATGTGAGGGCGACTCAATGAAACCTTGATATCCAATGTTGGCCCTCTACCTACCAGTACCAGGTTTAGCTTTTAGGTCCATTGGTTTCCAACACTATCATCTTCAATTGCCCTTTTAACATTGAGTTGTGGCATAATAGCTAGTATGTTTTGTGAAAGCTGTTTGGAATGTAAGATACCCACTGAAATGATTTCTACCGACCATATAGAAGCCTAACCATAACTAGGATCAAGAAAACCTAGCCAACATGGAGTTGGTGCAGTTGATAAAGAGGTGGATTTGGAACCCAAAGAATCTAGGTTCTCATAGCTTCACCCTAGAGGGTGAGGGGGATTAATGGGTCAGGACCCGGCCTAATACTCCCCAAGAGTGTAGTATGGTGATGCAGCTGGTTATACAACTAACTACTAACATTGTTTCTTCTCAAAAAAGGATCAAGAAAACCTAAGGACAGATCTTGTGAAACTTCAAAAGTAGAAATAAAAACTTGTCAATGATTTTGTCTTTCGTATTAGGAGAAGAAAACATTAAGGGAATTCAAAAAAGAAAAGAAAGAAAGAAGCCTAAAAAGGTTGAAGTGGCTATTCATTCAATCAAGAAAATTAAATGGCTCAAACAAAAATAGCAGATCTAAAGCATACAACTCCAGTTTATATAAGATTTTGTATTGAATTTGTTCAAATTTGTAATGATCACACACCACCCAATATTACCCAATTGTGGACATTATTTTGCCCCAAGTCTATATGCAATTTCCCTTTACCCTCACGAGCTGCATCACTGGGACACAAAGTTCCCCCACCTGTAGTATACTACCCAAAGCTGGTTTGAAGTCAATGTTTGACTCTGAACATATGCATTTGACTTCATGAAGAAGTATGATAAGAGGCAGACAAAGTAGACAAAGAAGCCCTACTTGACCAGGTAAACCAAAAAACCCAAATAATAACTAGAAAATATAAAAATATAATTTGAGATTTCTTTATAATTTGAGTCAAGTTTCCATTTTTATTATTTGTCTTTTAAATTGAACTTGTTTAGAAAACCTGCCACTCTTTAATATTTAAAACAAAACTTAGTAATCTATATTTCCTGTTTAGGTATCTTTCTAAGCTGTTATGATGAACTTATTTATATAAAAATGCCAAAAGGGCACTAGTCATCAAATCAACAGAACAAATTGTCTTTCGATTCTTACCTCAATGCTCTTTTTCTCACCTCCTCGGATTTTCTAATCTTGTGATTAACTTAACACTTCTCCTCCTACATTGAAGTCCTACCTTTGAAAACTATCAGTGGTAACTTACAAATAAATACTCCGAAGAAATCACCATCTGTATTATTTTAAATATAACATCTAGCACAATCAAACAAGTATGCCACAAGAACATTATTTAACAGAAACTTTGAAGAAACATTTTTTCTTGTTAAGGAAAGTAAACCTTCAAAGGAACATTTTTCCCAAGTGAGTTGCCTGAAGATTATATAAGATGTAAAGTGGTTGAGCTATTTAGTTACCTCTTGTCTACTCAGACTTCTTTCATTCTTGGCCTTGATAACAGGTACTAGTAACTCATGCACAAGCTCTAGGCAATCCCTTGTAGGTGTGGCCACATTCATGACATATGAAAGATACCTATGGAACCCCCAAAGCAATCAACATAGAGTAAGAGGGAGATGCAAAGCATCCATAGTTGCTTCTGAGAATTTTACTACAACATCATTATTATTATTGATAATACTACCAATGATAGCATCATTGTATATGTATATTTTTTATTTCATTGGTATTATTATTATTTTATTGATTTTTGTTGTTAGATTTATAATCTTAAAAACTAAGCTGTTGGAATTCAGATGATAAACTTTGCAAATATACATCATGAAATACCTCAGCTTAGTGTATGTATCTGAAACTCCATAGTAGTCAGAAAATTCTGTCAATAACCACTTCCATGGTCCATGTAAGCGCAAATTTTGATGGTGAAAATGCTGCGAACGCATAGCAGACTCCAACACCAAATCATATGCAAGAGTTTCCACTACCGGTGCACTCTGTAACAGGCAAATGTGTAATGATAAAATCATCGAAATCAACAATTGATACACAAGGGAGGAATGAATCCAAAACAGACACTAAGATGAGATGCTGCAACATAAAAAGTTTCAGGTCAACTGTGTTAAGCCAATAATATTTAGTGTAGCAGCAAGAAATTTTTTAATATACCAAGTACCCAATACCAACTTCTTATTTCTCCCACTCACTAAACTTTGAGAAAATAGTAAATAACAATTGTCTCAAAACTAATCCTGGTAGGTATATGTGTGCTTTGGAACCTCTACATTTAATTCCAAGTGATACAGAGTAAATACTTCATAAAAACCCAGGTGATGGCCTAATAAAAAATAGTGAAAGTGTATAATGCTAAAAATATTATAACTCACTTCTAAATTTGAATGGACTCAGTAATGGAGAATATGATATTTGATTCAAAAAGCAAACCACATGAATAAACTCAACTTGGCCTTAGGCAAGTTGTGCCCACTCCAATTCAATTAAGACTCCCCAAAATACTTCATTTTTAAAGAGAAAAAGCTAAAAAGTAGAAGAAAAAGGAACAAACCTTTATAGGGTTATTTTCATCACAACTAATTGTACTACCAATGCAGAGCTGAACCTTCCCCACACACTCATTATCATCATGATAAATTGGCCACCAACGAACTCTATCACTCTGCTAAATTTTGAAGTCATATGAAGACATGATGAAGTTAGCCAAGAAGATAATAGCCTTAAGCAAAGCAGTAACCAGCAATAACAGAGGCTACGAAGGGAACATACAGGATTATCAGTCAAAAACGAAAGTTGAATTGTAGCTCGGCCCTGCGTGACTCTGTTTACATCCTTTACCTCCATTAAAAGAGCATCCCCTGGGCTCTCTGTGAAACTGGAAAAGCATGTATATGGAAGCTTTCATTTGGCATAGTTTACAATTGCTGAATCTCTGAAATTCATTATCTCATACTCATGCATGCAGAAGCAAAGGAAAGCAATGAAATAGAAGCTTACAATACATGATAATCACCAGTTCCTGGGTGCAAGTAAATGGTAGAACTCGATTCCGCATCTGCCTCTTCAGTGGAGCTTTTCAGTTGAAATAAGCAAGACAGCGTATCTGGACAGACGGATAGTATATTGTCACCATTATTAAGTCAACCACAATATGGTGTTTTGGAAAAATATATACTCCACTATTGCAAGCAATATTCACTGCCTTAATAACCTGAAACCAAGATTCATATGGCACATACATGATGCAAAGACTGACCACTTTACACGCCCCCTGGTTATGGATTTCTTAGGTCCAACATTAAAAGCCCAACTTCAAACTATCCAAAAATAGTGATCAGTAATCAGGAAAAACCTAAGAGTTAATATGGTTGTATTCATACAATTAGATAGATTTGAGGCTTAATCTCTGTGGCAGCACCAATTGATGGCGGCAAACCCTATATGTGCTCCAAGTATCAAAATCTATACAGTTATTACAAGGCATTTACTTCCTCAACAATACATCAAACCATTTTTTGTTTATTCTGATGTCACCATCGATTAAAACATAAAATTCACATCTTATTTTGTCCCTTTGGCATCAAAGCTCTAATTTTGTGAGAGGGTAATGGGCTTAGGTCTCTTTGTTGGCATTTGCATGTTTAGTATTTGTTTGTTCTTCTATCACTCATTTGTCTTTCCACATAGAGTATGGGCCTGTAGGTGAGCAAAGTTAGTGATACCTTAATATACGCTGTTGGGCCTCTACCTTCATCTAGAGCGTTTAGGTCCACTTGTTATCTATCACTATCAGTAGTTACCCTCCACAATATTCAAACTACAGTTGCATTGATAACAACCTTCAGATGTTGAAAATGAAGTTTCCCTTATTGAGTTGATGCCAGTTTTCACCAGTGCTGAAACATGTCGAAAGTACTCTGCCCCTGCTTGCATATAGAGTGCACCTCGTTGTGAATATGTAACTTTAAGTTTTCTCCTTGGTATAATACGCACCTTTTTAACTGCCAATTATCGGACAACAAAGCATTTTAGTTAACAAATATGACTCAACAAAATGAACTTCTGAAGAAAATATGTTTTAATGGAAAAAATGACCACAAAAAAACACACAAAACTTTTATCTTAATATCTGTATAGGATGGATTATTTCTCTGTTTACCACAAGTGTAAAAAATCAAGGCAGATGCTGTGTGGTATATGAAATTGATACTTACCTTCCACTCTAATCTTTCCAACTACCTTCTTTGATGTCCGTGTGCATGTTTCTTCTGCGATATCAGCAGATCTTCCTTCCTTTGGATATGCACCTCGTGGTTGTAGCAAAAACTTGTGTAACCTATAGTCCAAATAATACATGACTCTTACCTTGCAAATCTCCTTAAGAATGGAAAGAAACCAAAAATGACCAAGCAGCTCAATATAGAAGGATAAAACTGAATGAAGGAACAGATATTATACCCAAAGGCACTTCGAAGAACCAGGCATTCATCACGTAGAAACTCAGGTGCCTCTGTGCAGCCTCTTGCCCATGCATAGAGACACAATCGAATACATGCATCATAAGCTATCAGAGTTTGCCAAGCATTTTGACCACTGCAGTATTAAAATGCAAAGGGAGATTCTCAGATTTAAAATGCAAAGTACTTTTGTCCACAAATCCTTATTAAATGAAAATTAGAGTGACACGTAAAAAAAACACGTATGTTTTTCCTATGATTTGATCCTTATCAGTTACAGTCGAGATGCCATTAGATTGGTAACTATCCAGAAGACCTTGCTACAATGACCCAGTGGTTGCACAAGTGAGCAAAGTAGAAGACAGCTATAAAAGGAAATCAGAAACAGCCTATGATCAAAATGATACCAGAGAATAAGAAGTTCAGCTAAAGAGTGCACCTGGTATTGTAATAGGATGGTTGATCCCCTAAGATACTTTGCCAGGGAGGAATCTCTGCTTCTGCCTCTCCCGTGATGGTTCTGCATGCAAAATCATGCATCATCAAACGATAAAGGAGAACCAAAAATAAGGTAACCAAAGGGAGAAAAGGCATAAGTTTGGACTAAAAATTACCTAGCACCCTGATCATTGCTTTTTAGAGATTGCACCTCGCAATTTGTTAAGACTTCTTGTCCAGCAGAGTAGGCGACTGTTTCACTTGATGCGTTCATCTCGTGCCCAGGTAGCTCATTTTCCACCAAATCACTGGTGGCATTCCAGCGATTGCCACCATCATCTACTTCACATCCGTCTTCTTTTTTAATTTCCAAAATAGGGGGGGCACTAGGAGTTCCCAAGGGAGTGCTCTGCAATCAACACCAAATTACTAAAATATCAACTTTTAACAGATAAGAGAGCAAAATCTGAAATGACATATGCATGAGGGTGGGGATGTAAACTTTTTCTAGAGGATGATCTTTGGCGGCTGGAGCTGAGTTTCGCTGGGTGCATGCCCTGCTACTGAAATGTTCATCTGTAGAGCTTCTAACAACTCCTGGTACTTGAATCAGAAGACTCTCTTTTGAAGACCCTCTGTTCAAAGAAGACCCATTTCGGCAGTCTGAGCCATTGATGGACAGTGGACTAAAATTTAGCCTAGGCTTTGGACCAAAAAGTTCTTCATCACAGAAGTGCGCACTTGGTTTATCGAAAAAATCAGTATCACTAGATCCAGAACGTTCATCCTCAAATGCATCAGAGGAATTACAGTCCATGTCATCTGGAGCTGATGCCACACTCTCGTTATCCAAATCAAGTGTGACACTAGTATGAGGACCCAGCAAGCCAGAATAGAGTTTCAACGGTGGCAAAACCTGCGGTAAGTGATTCTTGGTATTGTATAGGGAAGGTGATTGCGGAAGAGGATCAAAACTAAACCTCTCTGCCAATGGAGATCGTAGCTGCTGCTCTGCATCTGATCCCTGATCATCAATCAATTAATGGTATAAGGCAGAGGTCCCTTCAAGTCGCCGCTTTATGAACAAAAGAAAAGAAATGTTTTTGCATAGAAACCCCAGACAAATTATGTTAAAAGTTATGGGGCAAGACAAGCTGTACTATCAACAACAACAAGAAGAAGAAGCAATCGTCGCATTTTAAGACGAAAGCTTGCTTGCTTGCTTTTTTTTTTTTTTTTAGGTAAAACAAATAAAGATTTTTCTGTGGTTTAATCAAAATAAAAAGAGTGTAGACAAAGAAACACTAAAAGAGCTTCAAATCAAGGACACTTAAGAGATCAAAACCCTCCCCACACGAACGCCCAAATACAAAGAAAGATGTAAACCAGCTAGAATAACAGAAATCTTGAAAATCGTTGAAGCCGATTGAAACATTTCGGATTGCAGCATTTCGTACCTGTTTGACCCATTTAATGGCGCTCTCGTCCAAGCCTTCGGTGAACATTTTCCAAGGTGAGAGAGAGATACAGACAGATGATCAAAGGGCAGAGATCTTGAAGAAGAGAAGAAAAATAGGAGCTATAATATGATCAGTGCGTTACGAAGACGAAGACGAAAACAAAGAGAAAGATCCCCACTTTCAAGTGAAACGACTCGGTAGAACTGGAGAGAGAGAGAGAGAGAGAGAGAGACAGAGCGGGAGCGTGTGTAATGCGTTCAACTATGCTATAACGGCTAGTTGGAAAATTTGTTTCTTGTCCAGCAGGTATTCCACATATTCGATCCTACGTACGCCTCATATTTTGAACTTTGTACATCACGTAAGGGCTTGGACTTATTGCCATCAAAAAATAAAAAATTTTGATAAATGCTATTAAAATTTAAATAATGACCTTTTTATCATATTTTACCATTTAAAGCCAAATAGTGATGCTAATTGAACTCAAGAATGTTGATCCAGTAGGTGAAGTTCGAAGGCATCTTTTTATACAAAAAAAAAAAAATTGTTGTATAAAAGGAGTCGTCTGGTGAAAAAAAAATCTCGTAGTTTGAACTCAGTGAGGTCGAACGGTTTACTAAAAGCTTTGATTTTTTTTAATAACTTGAATTTCGAAAGGGGGTCTAAAAATTCAACCGGACATGGACACTGAATTTCGTCGCCTCCAGGGGTTTGTGAGAGGGTAGAGGGATGCGCTGAAAGTGGTCTGGTAAAAAAAACTTGTGGTTTGGCCTCGGTGACGCCGAACAGTTTACTAAACACTTCAATTTTTCTTAATAACTTGAATTTCAGAGAGGGGTCTAAAAATTAATTCGGGCATAGAAACGGGGTTCCGTCGCCTTTTGAGTTTCGTGGAAGGGTAGTGGAACGCGCTAAAAGTGGTCAGGTGAAAAAGAAAAACCCGAGGTAGCGCTCGAATGATTGACACAGGTACCAAAAAAAAAAATTTAGAATGAAAGACGTCTTCTATACAATAATTTTTTTTTTTGTTTTTTTGTATAGAACGTGTCTTTTCTATATAATTTTTTTTTTGTACGAAAGGTGTAAAAAGACGCTTTCTATATAATATTTTTTTATTTTTATTTTATATGGACACCTTCGAACTTTACTTTCGCATTCCTGAGTTTATGTGGCGTTACTGTTTCTGTTGACTGAATTTTGAATGGTCAAATTATGACAAAAAGTTCATTACTTAAATTTTAATGACATTTGTGAAAAGCCTCTGTTACTAACTTACTTGCACTCTTATTTCAACTGCTCACCCAGTGAATTAATGTAGATAGAATACACCGGCTAGCTAGCTTACCTTTTGGTTTGGGCTTGTTCATAAGGATTTTTACCCAAATGAATGCACTTATCTAAAAACACTTATTAAAATGCCTTTAAGAATTTGTTAAATAACTTCAATTATATAAACAATTCGAAATTGCTAAGGTTGATTTTTTTTTTTTCTTCCCAAAGCTTAAATTACTTATTTTAAGCGTAAGTAGCACTTTTTTTTCTTCGTGTGTGCGCGTCTCCAAAGTGCAAAACCATCTGAATGTTCCAACAAGCTAAACGACCAATCCAATCCGTGGTTTGTTACACTTAATTTTTCACGCGTCATATCTCCCTTCTTCCATGCATTTTGTACAAAGAAAATAGGGTTGGCACCAAATGAATATAAAGCATTTTTGGAGAATCAATAATCATGGAATCTGCCAATTGCTCTGTAACCTGCAGTTTCCTCCTAACTGAAGAAAATGGGAAAACTGCCAATGTATTCGAAGCTTCTCCTTGTCTCCCGTCGTTTCAGCCATTCAAGTCCTTCAGTAATTTCTCCACCCCCGAAACATAATTCCAAATGGGAACAAATCCTGACATCAAATGCTGTGTTTTATAATCCCGACCCAACTTCCTCATCATGTGTTCACCATTTTTCTTATTTTAATTCAAATATAGCAACTCTTAGTCATCGGGGGAGGACCAAAGACTCGAGGAAGTTATTTGATAAAATGCTCCATAGCCATAGGGACGTTGCTTCTTATGCTTGGATGATCACCACTTATTTGAAAAACGGAGAACTGTCCAATGCTGAAAAGCTATATCGTGCAATGCCCGGAAGTAGTGTTGTTGTCGATTCTGCGATGATTGATGCCTATGCCAAAGCCTACAGAATAGAGGATGCCGATCAAGTTTTTGCTAAGATGGCAGAAAGAAATGTGTTCTCGTGGACGAGTTTGATTTCTGGGTATCTCAGAATTGGAAAGATTGATAGAGCTTGTGAGCTCTTTCACCAAATGCCCCACAAGAATGTTGTTTCCTGGACAACTATGGTTCTGGGATTAGCTCGGAACGGCTTGATTGATGATGCAAGGCAGTTTTTTTATGGAATGCCAGAGAAAAATGTTGTCGCTTGGACGGCTATGATCAAATCTTACGTGGAAAATAGTCTAATTGACGAAGCAAGGGAGTTATTCGAAAAGATGCCTTTTCGGAATTTGTTCTCTTGGAATATAATGATCACTGGTTATTTAGATCACAAGAGAGTAAATGAAGCCATACAATTGTTTAAATTAATGCCACAGAGAAATATAATATCATGGACGACAATGGTCACTGGTCTTGCAAGGAACGGATTGACTAAGATTGCTCGTGAGTATTTTGATGAAATGCCCCAAAAAGATATTGCCGCTTGGAATGCCATGATCACAGCATATGTCGACAATGGTCTCATGAATGAAGCAATTGAGCTATTTAACTTAATGCCAGAAAGAAATACTGTGACTTGGAATACCATGATTGATGGGTACTCAAGGAATGGGCTTGAGCAAGAGGCCTTGAAGCACCTAATCCTCATGCTCCGAACTTCTTGTGATCGTAGGCCCAATGAGACTACCATTACCAGTGTGGTGACTGCGAGTGAGAGTATTGTGGAGCTCATGCAGGCTCATGCTCTAGTTATATTGCTAGGATTCGAGGTTCGAACCTCGCTAACAAACGCACTTGTCACCATGTACTCAAGGAATGGGGACATTGCCTCTGCTCAACTTGCATTTGAGAATATTAAGGCCAAGGATGTTGTCTCCTGGACATCAATGATTTCAGCATATTCAAACCATGGGTTTGGCCACCTTGCGTTGCAGACATTTGCACGCATGTTGAGGTCTGGATCCAATCCAGACAACATTACATTTGTGGGTGTCTTGTCAGCTTGTAGTCATGCAGGCCTACTTGAGAAAGGGCTGAGGATCTTCCACTCAATGAGCCAAGGTAATTATGGAGTGAAACCAAAGGCAGAGCACTATTCCTGCATCATTGACCTCCTTGGTCGATCGGGGAAAGTAAATGAGGCATTGAGGGTGGCTAGTCAACTGCCAGCAGGCCAGCGGGATGGAGGTGTGATGGGGGCGCTGCTGGGGGCATGCAAATTGTATGGGGATGTTGAAGTGGCAAATCAAATAGGGGAGGAGTTGATACAGATGGAACCAGCCAATTCTGGAGGTTACATACTTTTGGCAAATGTTTATGCTGCGGGTGGGAGATGGCATGATTTTGCTAGCATAAGGAAGAGGATGAAAGAGAGGAAGGTGAATAAAGTAGCCGGCTTTAGCGAAATAGTCGTGAAGAAGCAACGTCATGTGTTCTTTGCAGGCGATAAATTGCATCCTGAACTAGGGGAAATATATGCCATGCTGGAGGAGAAGCTTCTACCACAGATGAAGGAGATTGGTAATTATTGCTCACCAGAGATCACTTTTCTACCTGTTCTATAGAGCTCCCTCCGAAGGGGTATTCAAACTTCCAACGGAGAACTCTTGTGAGTGATCCCACATCTTCTTCTTTGTTGAAATTTGTATATTTTGACAATTGATAGAGTGGGGAAACTCAAGCACCGCCTACTTCTTGATTTGTTTCGAGGAAAATGCTATTCCAAATTACAAAAAATGCAATTACACCTTCATGTAGGAAAGGCTGACAATTCATAAACTGTGAATATAAATGGGTCTATATAATTATCTGGCAATTAGGAACATTTTGGAAAATTTGTTTAATTGGTAGTTTTGAAATCATGTAGTTTGTGCTTAGAGGATACACAAGTTAAGCGTGTCCTCAATTGAGGTAACCGACTACTTACTGAAATATTCCATGCCTGAGGATTACTACTGGTATATAGTAGGTACTGTTGATAAATTGACAAGGAGGTATAATTGAATGATTTTAGATTAGATTTCATCCGGTAGCATTGAGAAAATCGATCTGCATTTGGGAGTTGTGACTGACACCCTAACTAAAAGTAGTTCTGTGGATTTCATATGAAAGTCCATGAAACAATCACCGACAAGCACAATTATTATATGACCATCTCACTTAACTTTGGAAAGAAAGCCATTCCACCGATCTGATAGGGGCACTGGCCATCCATAGCCTATACTTGTATTTTAAATTGAGAATTACCATGGAAGATGTCACGGGACATCTTTCCTTCAACGCCATTGCCTTTGTTTAATTAATAACAAATGCAGTCACACCTGCAAATGATTGGAGGTGTGCTACTGATTGGATTTATTGATTGATTGGTAGGAATTGGAGGGTTTTAAAAAAAAAAACACTAGTTGTCATGGGCAACCTATTCAACCCACTAATTAGATCATCAATGCCAGGACCCACATTGTGAACTCAGAAGTGGAATATAAGGCGCCAACACATTGTTCTCTTTTAAGTACTGGACATGGTGTGGTGTGGCAAACCAAACCAGCAATAATGATGGTGACTTGAAATTCAAACGCAACGGTCATGTTTTGCAGTCACTTGCTTTTGCTTTATTACACCTTTTTTTCGTTCGAAATCTTGCGGTTCCCCTCAGTATACTTCTTAGTTGTATCAAATCAACACCAGAGTCAAAATGAACGTATCAACGGTAACTAACTAATTAATGTTGTCTTAATTGTAAATTACCATTGAAATTTTCTTTCAAATGTTTCATAACAAGAAACTCATTCGTAGAGCTTTTTTTATTTTTTTTAAAGTAGATATAAGTATAAGGACGACCCACCAATGGCACAAACTTCTCCCAAGCGCATACCCCAAGCCACAGTAGCCTTTAGTCTTGGTAAGTGTCATTCTGCTACATGTTTATTAAACTGTTACATTCCCTTCTTAATTTGCACAATACTCTATCCATAGAAGAAAAATATAATAAATTCACAGCTACCTTTCAAACAAGAGCTACGTAGTACGTCCTCTTGAAACACAACAACGAAAAAGCCACCAACAGCACCAGCAAGTAGCTTAAAATTATAAATGAAAAGGGACTACGCACGACGCAGTAGGTGGACATTTCTGCCATTGTATTGAAGCCCTTGTACTATAGCCAATTCCGCTTCCCTTATGGGATCTAAGGCCGTTTGGTCTCCAAAGTGAAAACAGTTTTTTATTTTTAAATAGTAAAAAAATTAAAACAGTGTACAAAAACATGTTGGGTAGAGTAAAATCCAAAATTTTCTTCAGTTTTTTTTTTTACAAAATGAAGAAAACTTAAAAAATTACATTAAGTCGCTTTCCAAGTTTTCTAATTTCATGATTTGGATATTGTAAATACAGAAAACTTATTTTCAATAATTATTTATCTAAATTACGTAGCATCATTACTCAGTTAACCTTATATAAAACAGCTATACTAATTAAGTTGAATGTTTCAAACAAAACATGAGAAGAACACCACTTGGGAGAGCCACACAAATTTAATTATTCAAATGTTCCGTACCCTTGGATGGAGAGGTTGATCCAGCTCACTGTGTCGGGCCCATCAAACCCATGAACGAGGGTTAGCCGTTTGGTCCTCTCCTCACGTCACAAATCTACAAACAAACATGATCCATGGATTCTATATTCTTCTGACTTCAAATTCCTGCTTTCCATATGGACCATAGCGGATAGATATAACATTACTGCTGAAATGCTGAAACAGAGCATTTGAAAACGGCAGATCATAGGCATGCCGTCAGGCCTCAGTGATAGTATGAACCCGGGAATTAAATCAAATTGCTGATGCCATAAACTAGTTGGCTTGTTGCCAATATATCAGATTGAGTCGCTTAAGTATGCAAGTAGGAGGTGTAAAGTGCAATGGGAGCTTATGTACCTAGCTGATTAGTTATGCATGTAGGTGTAACGATCAGTGTATGATTTTTTTTTCTTTTTTTTTTTAATCCCTTTCACATTTCTCTTAGTTAATGCAATAAGCAAGTATAAACTGTGGCCACAAGGGCAATACCTGCAATGGCCAAAGGTAAGAGCAAATCAAAAGAACAGGGGGGCGTGGGCATTCAAAGTTCAAACTAGGAACAGGACACTATGTCTAAGCGGCTCGGTCTTCTAACCATTTACAAACGACGACCGAAAAAATAAATAAATAAATAAAGCCGCGAGTTTTAGCCAAACGAGGTGGCGACTTTTCCACTGGATGAGTTGGCGTTCGCCTTTGAGGACGAAGACGAGGAAGATTTATTTTTATGCTTCCATCTATCTTTTATTCTCTCAATTCGAAGTTTTTTTTTCCAAAAAAAAAAAAGTAGAAGGTTGAAAGAGTTCAAAGAAGATAAAGTAAAAAAAAAATTGTTAGATAATAATTAATAATAAAAAAAAGGAAGAAGTTTGTTTCATTTAAAACTATAATACAAATTTTGGTTGTGGAGTTAAAGATGGGGTATATAGTGGAAGAATAAAGGTAGCAGAAGAAACTGCAGAGTTCTCAGGCTTTTGTCTCTCTGTCTCTTTCTCCTTCTCTCACATCTCTCTTTCCTCTCCCTCTCTCTCTCTCTCTCTATCTTTTTTTTTTTCCTTTGTTGGGAAAACCACAAAACTAGGAAGGGAGGGAGCAACCGGTATCGGAGTAGAAGAAAGAAGTTAGAAGAAGAGGCGGAAAGAGAGAGAGAGCGAGAGGAGTGTGGAACGCATAAGGAAGAGGTTGATTGGTGTGTTTTGGCCATGGTTGGAGCTTCAAAATTAGGGAGAGCAGCCAGAAAAATGGGGCTGCCGTGTGGTTTCTTCTCAAGGGGACAAGTCAATGACGATCCCGTCGTCACACACAATGTACGTTTTTCTTCTCCCCAATTCCTCTTTTGGGAATCCCATTCTTCTTATAATTAATTTATCGCTATTTCTGAGAATTCGTTGGGATGAGATGCTGATTCTTTCTCTATTCTCGAAATCTCATCGGCCTCGAAGAATTGCAGTACAAACTTGGAAGAACTTTTCTCTAGTTTCCCATCTTAGTTTTTGTAAATAAGCACAGGAAAACAAAGAGTGAAGAAGAATTTGTTTGGTTGATATGAGTTTGTCTCTGTTTAACCTTCGTTTGCAAATGGAGTATAAAGCTGATTCCTTTCAACTCTCACACGTTTCTTCTTATCTTCTCCTCAAACAAGAAACGTTCAGCAGAGACATCTCTCCCTCTGCCATCTGTCGAAACTTTTGAACAAATGTCAATTTTATTTTATTTTTCTTTTTACCAAATTTTGTTTTCTCTCCTTTTACCATCTCCTCCCTCAATTTCACAAGTCTTCGTCCTTTCTTATTTATTTAGTTTTTTCTATATTCCAAATATATTGATATTACTTTTATTTTCAGGTGCGAAACTCCGGTAGCCCTGCAAAGGGAGACAATGCTTCAGCGATCACGGCGGAAGCAGAATCCGGCAGCCTCACCAAGGTTACCTAAACTCCTCCACTGTTTCATACATTTCCTATTTCATTTTTTTTGTCCCTCTCCCATTTCAAGTTCGTTCTTCAAAAAAATAATTTACATAAGAATCATATATATACATTGTATCAGCTAAGCTCCTCCTCTTCGACCTGTCTTTCGTCCTCTTTTTCTTCTTCGTCGTCACACCGGAGCGCTTAATGTACCAAACTGGCCCACTTATCAATCAGTATGAGTATGAACCACTCACTTGCTTGGTAACCTCGAAAAACATTTGCTGTCAAAGTCGGTTGATTTGATTATTCAGCTTTCGCCCCACCCTTCTTCAGTTGACGCTCCTCAACCTCAATACCAACTTTGTCTTCCATTCAAGGACGGGCATGGCTGTAATGCCCCAAACACAATAGGAACTCGGAACTGTTTCGATCTCCAATTGAAAGTTTCACTTTCACTTTGGGGAATTTTTTTTTTTTTTTTTGCGTTTAATTTTAAATTTTTTCATTGCTTTCTAATTTGAGTTAATAAGGAGATGATGTCCCAAGGTTGAGCTTACGCGAAAATCATCACAAAGTACCGGTTGTGTATGATCTATCTATGGGACTTGTAATGTCTAAGAAGTAAGATCGACCTTGGGACGTGAGAAAAAAAAAATCTTTATTAGACGTAATTAATGGAAGGCCTGAAAGCTTTTTTCCCCATTTGCTTGGTGTTGTTGGCAGAACTTGTGCGCAATCTGTCTGGAGTGTTTGAGTTACAACAACACAGGAGGCTGCGGCGGCGGCAGTAGCAGTAGCAGCAGCCCAGGGCAGGGGCAGGCTATATTTACGGCACAGTGCTCTCATTCATTCCACTTCACCTGCATCTCCTCCAACGTCCGCCACGGCAGTGTCACTTGTCCCATTTGCCGGGCACACTGGACCCAGCTACCTCGTGACCTCAACCCCCCTCCCCTCCCCTGCGCTACTCAGACTGACCCAATTCTACGCATTCTTGATGACTCCATAGCCACTTTCCGGGTCCACAGACGCTCCTCTCTTCGCTCTGCCCGTTACAACGATGATGACCCCGTGGAGCCTGAAAACGGGCTTCTCACTCTCCATCGTCTCCAATTCAATCTTGTCCCACTTCCACCACCCACTCATCATCCATACCACCACCACCTCCCCTTGCATCAGTATACGGGCTCCTCTTCATTGCCATCGCCATCACTGCCCAATGCTACTTCACCTGGCGTACAGAAGAAGCTGTATCTGTGTCCCAACAGAGCCTATCTATCAGTAAAATTAGCACAACAACCAGCAACGGACCTAGTCCTCGTCGCCAGCCCCAACGGACCTCATCTAAGGCTTCTCAAGCAGTCAATGGCTCTGGTCGTCTTTTCACTTCGCTCCATCGACCGCTTGGCCATTGTCACCTACTCATCCACTGCTACACGGGCCTTTCCACTCAGGCGCATGACATGCCATGGGAAACGAACAGCCTTACAAGTCATCGATCGACTCTTTTACATGGGAGAGGCCGACCCTGGAGCAGGACTCAAGAAAGGTATCAAGATACTTGAAGATCGAACTCACCAAAATCCACACTCCAGCATCCTTCATCTGTCTGATTGCCCCACTTATCTTGACCATGACTTGCAACTCCCGGCTCCCATCTATAGGTTCCATGTGGGCTTCAGCTTTGGTACTTCGAATGGATTTGTGATGCATGAATTTGAAGAATTCCTGGCAAGATTGCTGGGAGGAGTGATCAGAGATGCGCAGTTGAGAATTGGAGACGACGGGGAGGTGGTGAGGCTGGGAGAACTTAGAGGAGGAGAGGAAAGAAGAATCTCATTGGATATGGGTGAGAGTGAATTCGTTTGTGTCACTTACAGCTACGTTGAAGGCGGAGGTGAAGAATGTTTGAGAACTGGGGAAATCGTGGTTAGCTTAGATGATAAAAGGGAAAGTGATGGTGGAGATGCGGGTGGCGGAAGAGATATGAACATAGGAGGAAGGACTAGCAACGTTGAGAGCTGGGATTACCATGATCCTTACATGGCCAGAAGATGGGCCAAGCATTTGCATGGGTATAGGCTGTGATTTCATCATCCTATTCCCCATTAAAAGCAAGCTTATCTATACAGTATATACATATACATCAACCACACTATCAAGGGCATTGGTCGTTCATAAATTCCTCGAATCTCAGCTTCGATGCCTGGGGCTCCATCTGTGCCCCAAGCAATACTCAACACCAATTCAAGTCGATATACCATAGCCATCCATATGTACTGCCAAAATATTTTTTGACACAACTATGGCATTTACCCCATGCATGTGTTGCACCAAATTGAATCAAATTCTTAATTCTTTTTTCTAACATGTTGTATGGGTCAACAGTGGTACGCTTCCTTGTCTAACTAGTTATTACTATGGTACCTGCTATGCTATTGCCAGCTATTGTTAAATGGAAAATCTACATCAGCCCAGAGTTCTGTGTATATCCATTATACATATCTGACGATTAAAAATATGATTCACAGATACATATTAATAACACAAATCATAACATGGTTATTGAATATACCTCATATGAGATGCATATACGTGATCAAACAACTTGCAATAACATGATGCCATTATAGCATTACTCTAATGTTAAACAAACGATAATCTATCATCACCCCCTCGTAATCTAAAACTTAAAAAGTGACCTGAACTCAGATGAACAATTGTGCTTTCTAAGAACAATAAAATGTTTTTCATTTTTTCTTTACAATTATGTAAATCTTAAGATGGCTCCTACTGGCGCACAAAGATGGAACTTAAGAAAAATTATACGTCTCTTACATTATGAAGTGTCTTGCATTTAGGAGTTGTGATGCATGGCAAATGCACACTTTGTAGCTTATGTAAATGTATAGAATACAGATAAACACTGGTTCATAAATGGGCCAAAACTGGACCAACACTAGAACATTAGATGCTCAAGGAGCAAATATTACTGGTAAAGAAGTTTGGAAAAAAAAGCTCTGAAATACACGGCTATATAGTGAATAACTCTGAGCATATCAGTGTCTTCAACTCATTTCTCCACTACAGCCAGAATAATATGCCTAGCCTCAAAAACATGCTGAACGTTAAGCATTCTCAAAGCCAAATATTCGGAAAACACCTACAGCAATAAAGCAAGAAGGAACAACAGTAAGCTTTAAGGTGACAACCTGCTGTCAGACATCTAGAAAAACATGTCAAAAAAAATACAAAAAAACTTGATAAAGCCCATTGGAACAAGTATGAACATGTCCAAAAGAAATAATCAAAATCACATATATTGAAACAAGTATTGCAACAGCAAGTTATCTTACTAAAACTTTTTCTCAAAGAAAATCATCATTCTTTTGGTTCTTGTAAAAGTGGTTTCTTGGGATAAACCAAGTAGATCATGTTCAATATGGATCTTGTAACTTGTAAGTTCAATAAACTACCACTTGCAAATATCATTGTTATTTCCTGTTTCTTTTCCATCAAACAGCATTTGAGTTTTAGTGATGGATGACAATAATAGTGGAGTTGGGAGGAATCAATACCAAACTGGCAGTACAAAGAATATGAATGATAATATACTGCAAAAAAAGCAAAAAAAAAATTCTTAAGGAAGACGGTAGAAGTAATCTTTGACCTTAAAAATCATTTAGATCATTTCTTGTCTTTTAACCTTACAAGATGTAGGATGATATATATCTTTTCACCAGCATTCCTCAAAATTCTCTTTTAATGAGTTTTCATCAATCATTTGAACTCAACAGCAAAATAAAATGTTTACCTTCATCAGCCTGGTACTTGTTCTTGTCATCTCCAGCATAAGCCAACAAGTTATACTTGGGGTTCCATTCCACGCTATTCATTGCAGCACGACAAGGAATCTGATGAATTGTTCGTCCTGTGTGTACATTGGACTGTTTCAAGAAGCAGCAACAGAGTAAATACGCATAGAATTTTCAAGCGAGGCAATGCCCTCGCCAGTCTTGAGAGGACAAGGAAGAAGCCATAGTTACTCTCCAAGACTCCAACAGGTATCTTGGCATGTAACCATACCAGTGTCACATCAAGTGTGAAGGCACTAATTGCTTCTTATCATCCAACTGGCTTGACTAATACTCTTGTAACTGAGTTTAAGAAAATGAAACAAAAAATGGAGACGTACAATATCAATAAATAAATCTTCACTAGCCGAAGCAATATAATCCCCGGTATAATTGAAGCTTATGGTTCTGACAGGCCACCTGAGAAGCAATATACAGTTATTTCATGCACATAAATTTAAAGATGAAAGCACAAGCCAGGATTAGACAACCATCTGCTCATTAAGAAATTGAAACAAAAATATGCTGCTCAACTGGGTGATTAAGAACAGAACTACATGGAATTCATAAAAATTATAAACGAATTGTAAGTGGATGCTCTTTGACATGTCTGATGGATTCCTTCTGAGCCAGAATTGACACCCATGATATCAGCAATTGTGATCCATGCATTGCATTGCATCGTAGAGGATCAGTCCAAAGTCCTTACTCAAGTTTTGTGAAGGTTCTGACACACAGCATCTCTGAGAGATCCCAAAGGCTGACTAAAGAATCGGCACTACCAACAGCAAAATATCTACAATGATAAAAATAGATAAAACAGCTTTTATCATCAATATAATGACACCCATATTATATGAAGCTAATACACAAAATAGTCATGCTACCATGGCATTCAAGAAACTAAACTAAACACTGAGTTATGGTAAAGATGATCTCTTCGTTGAGGGAGATCATATCCACAATAAGATCACATCGTTCTAGCATTTTTAGCCATATCAAAAAACTCAATTCAACAAATCCTTTTTCCCAACTACATGGGGTCAGTTGCATGGCAACTTGTATGAATCTACTTCCTTGACTCTTCTATATCAAGAGCCAAGTCAAAAAGTATATGGTTGTTCTGGCCCTCACGCAGTCTAGTTAAGTAGATTCATGTCATAGTTAGGCAGCTTGAAATTACCCGAAAACCGAAATATCCAACCGAGGGTTTGAGCGGTTTTGAAGAAAAGACCGATTCGGTCAGATATTCTTAGAGGGAAAACCAATTGGTCGGTTCAGACATTGAATTACAGAATATAATCCCATGTAAACCCAATCCAACCAACTCTAAAAGAGTTGTTTGCTTTTCAAGCCCACATAGCTTAATTGGGTGAAAGACGTGTCAAAAAAGTTAATATAAAAAAGAGCAAGCCGATTTATCTAGGTTGTCTCTGTACGTGGTAGAGTGTAAATTTATACACTGCCCCTTGAAATATGAAAAATTACATTATCTACCCTTGAAAGCTATTTTAATCTTTACCCATAGAGAATCTAAAATTTACATGAGTTGTCATCTTACTGGAACGTTAAGGATGTCAAATTTAACCGACCGACCTGAAAAGAACCGAACCTTCGGTGTGATCTGATTTAATGTTTTCTATACAATTGGGTAAAAACGCATTGTTAATAAAGCCAAACCTAACAGACCTAATCCGACCCGCTCAAGTTCAAGCATATTATAATGTTAAATAAGGGTCAAGTTTCCAGTTTGAGCCACACAAAGGGTCGGATGTATTATCTAGAACTCGACATGCGCCCAATCCTCCCAACCAAATATAATATCAATACAAGTTTAGCAAATATATTATAAGACTATTACAAAATTACAAATATTATTAGCAAATATATATATATATATATATATATATATTCTCAGGCTTCATTTGTGGTACCTAGAAGGACCCCTTTAACCCAAAAGCTTGAAGTTGAAATGTGTGCAAAGAAGTTTTGTACCAACCCCAACCACAACCGACTTGACCAATAATTGGGTCGGGCAAGTTTTTTTTAAATATTATTGGGTTTCAGTGGCCAAGTTGGTCACGAGAGAGAGGGAGAGAGGGAGGGAGGGAGGAAGGGAGCAAGGGAGAGAGCGAGAGCGAGAGCGAGAGAGACTCATTATGTTACTTGGTAAGCACTGAAGGCACTGGTTGATGTCCAATTCAATAAGATAAATGACTATTCAATACCTTCCTAGTGGGTCGATGGCAATGCAATAGCAACCAGCTGTATGTGCCATAAGTGTGTGAAGCGCTCGAAGAGATGGGTACGCAAGTACCTCAACAGTACCTATGCAATCACAAGACATCAAGTATCAAGGGTTACAACTTGAACATAAAGTAAAATCAAGCTTGACGAACAAGAATTCCATTTATTTCTTTTCAATCAACAAGTATTGCTTCCATTTATGGGCCTTTTTGTGTAAGTTCAAAAAAAGAAAAAAGAAAAAAAGCTTTTTTACCATTTCCAGTGGTAAGAAAGAAAATTTCCCCTGTTGTGTCCCAAGCAATCTCATTCACCTGAAAAAGATAAAGAATAAAAGCTTTAGTTTGACAAGCCCCATATCACCTAGAAGCTTACACGCAAGAAAATGCAAAAATTCGCTAAATAATTCGATAAACTTTGACAACTTCGACGAAAGTTTAGTTTTCAATAAAAAAAATGCAAAAATTCGAGCAAAAATTCGATAAAATTCGACAAAATTCGATGAAATTAGACAGAGAAGTAAAAAAGATGTTACTTCGTCAATAAAAAACAAAAAAACACTAATAATTATGTATTATTTTCAACTTCATCAACCAACATAGCAATATAAATTTTAAAAAATAATTTAACAAGTTAACAAATTATGTAGTTTATGGGATATGCTTTACCAAAAAAAAAAAAAAAGAAGCAAAATAAATAAATAGTTAAAGTCGAAATAAGATAAAAACTTAAAAATAAATTAAAAGATTTCCTAAAGTCATCTTTTTTTAGTTAACTCTTATGAAACAAGATTAATAAACAACACATTCAAATAATAAACTAATAAATTAAGCATGATAGAATTCAAACTAGTAAAGTATATGGTCGAGAAGCGAGCCACCACAAAATTAAATATCAAAATAAAGAAAACAAATTAAGACCAAAAGCCGTCATTCAAATTCATCAACTCACTTAACAAGATTGATTTTGTTAGGTCGCTTATTGATATTTTTATGTATTAAAAGTGTCTATTTATATTAGTTTTTAGCTTATACTACAATAAATTTAGATATTTAAGCATATATGCAAAATTTCTCTAAACTTCTCTAATTTAGCAAATTTTTACAAAAATTCTCCATGTCGAATTAAACTTCTCCGAATTAATTCTGATTTTTGAAGGTCGAAGTTTAGGGCGAAATCGAAGTTTCGTACCTTGCTTACACGCATCTCCATAGAAAGAACAATCACCTCAATTACACTTCACAAATTGTCAAATCTTGGTATCAAGAAGCCTAGTTTGTTCAGGCCTAAAGTTTGTGTATTCAAATCACACCATGCATGCAAGCTACCAACTCTATGGCATTATCAGGTTGAGGATTCAAACCTACCACTTAAAAATCTAAGATGGATAAACAAAAAAGTTTGAATGCTCAAAATAATCAAAGAAACGCCACCTCATACCTTACTACAATAAAGTCGACCAATTTGAAAGATACGACAGTTGCCCACTAGAATTCCCTATCAATGGACAACCTCCTTTTCTGATGTTGTTAGGAGGAAACAAAAATGCTATCCAAAATACTTGATTGAACTCAACAAAGATTGTTTTTTTTCCCAACTACATTTGTATATAGGACAAATTGGTTGTATGAAGTCACTTCCTCCACTCCATTCTATATCGCAATGGAATTTGTCTTTCTTAGTTATCAATTTTTGTATTATTTTAGGTCTCTTTCTTACTCAACCATTACCTTCAAAAATCAATATGTTTCCCTTTATAATTGGCACACCCAATGGTCATCTTATGTGTTTAAACCACCTTAATTGGGACTATCTCTCATTCTATCTCAAACTGGGACTACTCTCACTGTTTCCTCAATGTCTTCATTTCTAATTGTAATTTTTACTATTTTGACGCACATCTATCTTAACATTCAGATTTTTGTTACATTTAGCATGATAATCTAATGTTTCTTTACTTCCTAACATTATGTTCCATAAAGCATATTTGGTCTAATAGTTATCATATAAATTTTCCTTTCAACTTTAATAGGATACATAAATCATATAATATTCAAGAGGCACTCTTCCACTTAACTTACTCCAACTATCTCCTACTTTTCCATCTTAATGAATAATTGAGCATAAATAACTAAAATTCACTAGCATCTCTTGACTTGAAATCTTGTTGTTACTCCATTTGTATTTCAATACAATTCAACTAAACATTTTTCCAACTACATGGGGTAGCTACATGATTATGTTTCATCCACTCTACTCAACAAATGACCAAATTCTTTTATCTATATTACAAGTAGTTATATAAAATGGTCATCCTAGTGCGTGAAGCTCTCGCCTATGCAGGTCCTAGGGAAGGGTCCCAATTATATATTTCTTAATATCTTTGTCCATGTTATTTAAGGTCCACGTCCTCTTTCATTAACCTATTCTTAATGGTTAGTACACGACTCTTTCTAACCGATGCATCTAATGGGGTTCACTATTCATTGTATGTGATAAAACCATCTTAATCAGTTTTTGTATTTTATCTCTAGTTAGGGCTATTCATGAATGTATTCATTTTAAATTTTATCTTTGAATGTTTTATTCGCATATCCCTCTTAACAATCACATCTCCATATTCCATAACACTTATTAATGAGTTATTTTTTTTATTGCCCAACATTCAATTATAGATTCCCAGGGCTTGGAAATCGAAAAAAGAATAAGATATTTTTTTTTGGAAAGGCCTTGATAAGAATGATGGTTTGAATCTTATCAATTGGGAGATGGTGCAAAAGCCGATGGGAAAAAGGGGTTCGGGCATTGGTAACTTGTACAAAAGAAACATAGCCTTGGGTGCAAAATGGGTTTGGGGATATCTCAATGATAAACAATCACTGTGGGCAAAAATCATTGCGAGCATTTATGGAGATCCTTGGTTAACTAGGTGGGAAGTCTGGGAGGAGGAAAACTTACTGCAACCCTTGAAAATTTATCTCAACTACTGGCAATTTAGTTTTTGAACATGTCTCCTTGGAGGTTGGCCACGGCGGCAGTGTTGTCAAGGCGGCACCTAGGCCCCTTGGGTAGTGGCACCGCCTAGACCACCGTCTAGGCGGTTTGGGGAGGTCTAAGCAAATTTTTTTTAAAGGGATTTTTTTTTTTTTTTTTTGTTAAAACCTGCGAAATCATCTCCCTTCTTCCACTTCAACTTCTGAATTAAATTAATAATTACATATAATTTAATATATATATATATATATATATATATGGAGTGAGGGACCAATGAATAAATAAATAAATTTTTCAGGGACCTCTAAATAAATATTTTATATCCCGCCTCGCCTAATTAAGGTTTACCACCTTGACAACACTGCACGGCGGCACCATTAGATTTTGAGAAGACAAATGGATTGGTATTTCTACCCTAGCCCAAGCCTTTTCCCGGCTCTATAGACTTTCCTCTTACCATAATGAACCCATTTGTTCCTTCTTCTCCCCTCCATTGAATGTTCAATCAAACATTCCCTCTGGGAACTTCCATTTTCGTAGAAACCTTTCAATAGGTGAGCTCAATGAAATCGACCGTTTTTTGCAAACACTTAGTCATGTTCAGTTTTCTAGTAGCCATGATAGGATTAGATGGTCCCTAAATTCGTCTGGATCATTCACTTGTAAGTCTCTTTTTGATCACTTGATTGATGACCCATTACTACCCAACTCCCCATTTTTAAAAGTATCTGGAATGCACAGATCCCATCAAAAGTGAAGGTGTTTGGGTGGACCCAGGCCCACAGTAAACTCAACACAATGGATGTGCTTCAAAGACGATTCCCTACTTTTCACATTTCCCCGCACTGTTGCCCACTATGCTTGCAGGATGGGGAGTCCATTGACCATCTCTTTTTGTGGTGTAGGGTATTGTATCTCAGTCATCTTTACATAAGTGCATGTCCCTTGATCATTTGCCTCGATGTTCGGGTAGGGCCAAGGAGATTTTGAAGATTGCAGTCTTTGCAACTCTTTGGGCTATATGGTTGGCGAGAAATCGAAGGCTGTTTGATAATCAGTCTTTAGATTGCTTAACTGTTTGGGAGTGTGCCTTGTGGCAAGCTTGTAATTGGGTGGCTTCTTCAAAACTTAATGGGGGGCTTTCTCTCTTGGAATGGAGGGGATGTTGGGCTAGTTGTGTCCAGTGAGTTGTCTGTTTTGTGTTGTGGTAATGTTTTCTGGTGAGTAGTGCATCTTGATGCCCTGTCATGTACAAAGTTCTTTTTTTAATACAAGCTTTGTTTCCTCTCAAAAATAAAAAAAATAAAAAAATTGGGAACCATTGGCTTTGATAGTTGTCTCAATCTCAAATCATCATTTTTACACCTTCACAAAACATGGGGATTGAAAAATCCCAAGTACTTAACAAACTTTATATTACCTCATAATTAAACTTTCGCTTGTGGATTGGTTTAAATTTGCGAACATCCAATATCGTGAGCTCGTCATCCTACAATTGAACATAATTAATTAAAAAGTGATCATAGCCATGCTAAATATAACTTGAGAACAACAACTGTTGGCTATGTCAATCCATGAAACATAGAAAACAAACAATAGCAATTTCCAAGAAATAGTGACTTTATCGTGCTCAAAAGTCAAAATTCAGAACCATAAGGGAAAATGAAATCTTGAAAACAACATCCATGATCTCTAATAATTTGAAAGACTCGCAGACACTCAGCAATTAATAAGAGATTGTTAATCATACTCTGTTACCAACAGCGATATGTGTCCCATCTGGTTTGTAAGTGATATTGATATTTTCCCCACTAAGTTCTGCTTGTTGAGAGCATTTACCACCTGCAGGAAATCAAAGAGTGATGCAAGATGCATTAAGAAATAAATGGCAAACATATTGTAGCAATTTTCATCTCATTAATCTATAAACATATTCTGTGATTAATTTTGATGGAACAACAAATATTGATGAGAAATAAAATATACACACTATTATATGTTTTTACAATTTCATTTACCCTTGAGTATGAACAAGAAAACTCTATCATAGTCAAAAAGGCTGGATGGAAAAGAAACCTAGGCTCAACCAATATGTGACCATACAAATAGTCCTCCAATAATTTCCTAAATATTAGAATCTCCCACCCAAATGTAGACAATCTTGGTTCTTTTTCTACTTTTCGTTTCATTGCTATATATTCCTTTTCCCATGGTCATGAGAACCAAGGAAAATCCTTCACCTTCATGAAGAGTATAGACAGTCTGGTTCTTTCTTTTTTGGGGGGGATAGGTATGATCATGCTAATCTAGCTGATCAATAATCATATATGTTTCCAACCACTTCTATATGCCAACCAACAGTCACAGCACCAAAGTACCCAAAGTATTTGATAGCACCCTTGAGGTATATAATAAACCTTACTTACTACGAGCATCCCAGAGGCGAACAGTCTTGTCTCCTGAAGCAGTTGCAATTAAATCAGCATGTTTTGGATCCCAGCATAGTTGATCTACACTATCAGTGTGCCCCTTCAGCTCAATATCTTTAACCTTGCCCTGAAACAGATAGCGAAAAAAAAAATTGACAATCTAAGAAAAAGTTCAATGGAATCGATGAGACACATTGAATTGTTTAGTATAACCATGCACCATGCATGGCTAACCCAATACATGGATTTTTGTTTCAAATTTTAAACGCTGCGAAAACAAAGAGCAAATTATGTGGCCACAGCATGCTTAACCATGCAAAAATGCATTGAATTATGTTCAGTCCCTCCATATGTGTGGTTCAATTCCTTTCACAAATGAATGTGGCACTAAAACAGAAATAAATGAAGGATAATGAAGGCACAATACTGAGTTATAATTTGAATAATGCTAAAGTGACTGGGGTACTATACTGCTATGTAAACTGCAGCACATCATCACTGTTTGATTACATTGAGAAAATCTAAAGGTGACAGAGTGATGCAGTTTGCACTTAATAAACGTGGCATTACTCTCGTAATTTTGCTGAATAATAGAAATCCAAACAGACTATAAATAGGAAAATTATGCCTAAGTAACTATTTCAGGTCAATTCGTGTGCAACGCATATCCCAGTATGACAAGAAGATGTTAGGTAGAAACCTTAAAATTGTAAAAGCTATGCACAAAGTTTAAGAATATGGCTTACATGCCCATGTGGCTCGATGTGCCAGACTCTAGCTGTTTGATCAACAGATCCGGAAGCAAGTTTTGTACCTGTGCAATTCCAAGCCACTGAATGTACCTTTATGTGAGGAAGGCGACAAAAGTGTTAATCAGCTATCTATCTATCTATATAGGTTTAAATGTAAAGTTTTAAATTAAGAAATGCAAGGTTCTCTCCATTTGAAAGAAGAAACAATAGGAGATTTTGCAACTAGGAATCAAATCAGAATAGAACAGACAACTGCGGAAGAGAAAATGAAAACAGGAGGGATGGAAGAGAAAGCAAAAGCGCACATGTAAGAGGTTACCTTCTTCTTGTGACCTTGATATTCCTTGCTATTAAGGTTTTTGAAGGGAATCGTTTCCTCCATTTCTCGAACCCTTACTTCCAAGTGGAAAGCAGGGTTGGTGCATACGGTAGTGTCCCCTTCTGGCGGAGGGGAAACGACGACCGTCAACGTTACTCTTAATGGGCTTTAAACATTCACTTCCTGCGCTTCGAGCCCAATGTGAAGTTTACAAGCCACGTAAGTCTTAAGTAACTCTTACGTGGTCGAAAGATGGGTCGTCATTTTTTTATTTATTTTTTGGGCTAAGTTGGCCGTCAAATGTAATTGTCTGTTATAACGTGAACGAATTAATTCTAATGCATTAAATATTTGTGATGCAAGAATATCATCAATAACATTTTCTCTCCTATTATTATCTTATACTTGTATGACTTTCCCAACATTATTGTATCGCACTCTCTCCTAATCAAGCTGCTGTTGCTTTTCCTGCTTCTGAACATAACAGGTTCCACAGGAAGTTGTTCTTTCTTTACAGAAATGCTGCGTAACGTGCATCTGTCCACTTGTAGGCCTAGATGAAGGGACCTCTACCAGCAGGTCGACTATCACTAACTAATTAAGTAGGATCCACGATTTGAATATCCAAAATGGGGCATCGCAAGCAAAAGCGTCAACCGCGCTCTTTCCCCACTCAATCCTTCTTGACTATCCGGCATCAACCTAAAAAGGATATACATATATTATCCTTCTTGACTATCCTAAAGTAAAATTAAGCATGATCATTACTAGGCGATTAACTCATGATTTGGTGATTTTAAAAATATAATATGTTTTGGGTTGATTGGGAGGTCATCAATGTTATATAAGACAGCACTACTGCACTGGATGAGATCACGGCCGTGAAGCTGTGGTGGCTCCCAATTAGCACCGCCTGAATGACTTTGGGTCTAATCCTTCTCCAAGAGATCCCACGAAGTTTATATAATTTTTTCTTATCTTTTCTTGCGGGAAACGCATATAATTATAATTATAATCTGTTAAAAAACCCACCTCATTTTAGCAGATACAAAGTGCAACTGCAAGTCATCATGTTTTATGATGTAACAGCTTTAGCTGGCTACAGAAAGGTTTTTAACTTTTCATACCAAAACACTTCCTTAATTTAATTTTCAATTCCTGTGGATTAACTGTTAACAAATAATTTAATTATCAACCAGTCACCAAACTCCAAGCTGCATGCACGGAACTCGATCAGAATCCATAATACCGTCCACATCTGTGTTTATTAGACATATATCTCCCTAGTCCAT
>JAYMFD010002822.1:0-42568 GCA_035771175.1 Paratinospora sagittata | reverse complement strand
CTTAACCCCTATCCCCTATTCATAGGAGCCCAAAAATTCATGTTTCCATTTTGCCCTTAATCATTTATGATAATTACAAGTAGACAAGTTTACCATTTTGCCCTCAGGTGAAAATTTATCATTTTTCCCTTACATGCAAATTTACTATTTTGCCCTTGAAAGTGAATTTAGTATTTTGCCCTCTTATGTTTTCCTTATTTACTGATGAAGTCACAATTTTGCATATTTTTACTCCTATTTTTAGTGATAGGCTAAAAAATAAAATAAAAGAAGAAAAAATAGAAAAAAATAATAAAAATATCTTTACGTCACATTTTAGATTTTTAGGTCATTTTTATGCTACTTTAATAATGCATTTTTTATTTTTTATTATTTTAATTTTCTTTTAATAAGGTTATTGAGCTTTTATTTATTTTTGGGTATGTTGGTGTCTCATTTGGTCTTTAAGTATTTTTTAGATATTTTCATGATCAAAGAATGAGATTGCATATTTTAGGAAGATCCACGACACATATTTACATGGACCAGATGTGGATGAGCCGAGGCGTTAGATCCAACAAGGCTTAAATGATCAATCTGAGTCCATTTGATTGGATTCTAATCAACTTAAAGATTTTCAAATAAGAGGGCCCATATAATACTCTGTATTTCACAAAAAAAAAAAAAAAATTACTATTTCCAATATCATTTTCTCCCCCTCTAGGTCATTTCATCAAATTTCCTATAATTTTTTTTACAAATGCCCTTCAATTTAAAATAATGACCCTTTTGCCATAAGTTTGACCCTTTAAAGCCTCCTCAGCATATACCGTGTGGCTGGTTGGTGACTGGGCAGTAATAAAGAATGCGTCTTTTAAAAAAATGCCTTCCACAGAATTTTTTTACTTTATCAAAAGGCACATTCAATACAAAAATATATGTAAAGAAGGCGTTTTTTAAACAAACGCGTTCCATACAACTTTTTTTGTATGTACTTATGTCATTCATTCGAGCAGGACCACAAGTTTTTTTTGTATTGGACCACTTTGAGCACGTCTCAATGTCTTCCCACGACCCTCCGAAAGCGACGAAACCCAGTTGTAACACCCCAATTTTGTTTTCTTTTATTTTTTCTTTTCCTATTTGTGCTCTTTGATCCAAATGTAAGGAGTTGTAATGTCAAACTTATGCCAATACGTACACAAGTTGGGTGTACAAATATACAAAATTTCTCAAACTTCGCTTTTATTAACATCACGTCTACATATATACACAACATCCAGATCGTTGTTAGAGCCATTTCATTGTCTAACCCCTTGACCTCACCACTTTTTTTTAGTCTGTTATGTTGTTGTCTATATATATATAATAACATAACATAACTTATATAAAACTTATATGTATATATATTTACATAGGCTTAGCCTTTATATATACAAGACAGTGGTTGGTAGCTAAACCAATGAATCGAAGAAAAAGATGTAGAAGAGGAAGAAGAAAAATAATTATTGAGCTGAGAAAAATAGAAAGGGTAAAAAAATAAAAAGTTGAGAGAAAAGAGAGAAAAGAATAATTATTGGGGATAGCAGAGGTAGAATAATTATTGAGGGTATAGTGGAGGATTAAAAAATAAAAAGTTGAGAGAAAAGAATAATTATTGGGGACGGTAAAAAATAAAAAGTTGAGAGAAAAGAATAATTATTGGGGATAGTGGAAGATTAAAAAAATATAATTATTGAGGGGATAGCGGAGGATTAAAAAATAAAACGTTGAGAGAAAAGAGAAAAATGAATAATTATTGAGGGGATAGTGAAGTGTGGTGTTATTTTCAACGTGTGTGTTCGTGAGTATTTTGATAGAAAAAAAAAGGGATAGTGGAGGGTTAAATAAATAAAAAGTTCAGTGCAAAATAAAAGAAGATTAGGAGTCGAGGGTATGGATGGGTTTTGTTACGTTTAACAATCTAAACAGCTTAGGAACAAAGTTTTTGGGAGTCCGTTATTATATACAGAATGATTATAACGCTTGATTGTTTAAATATATATATATAACCGCGTAGACTCAATCACTTCCCGCAGCCTTCGTCTATCACTTGCATATTGAAGCGTCAACTTGCAATACTAACTCGAACTGTGTTTCCAGTTCAGTCGTCGCCGCCCCCGCATCATCCTCGACACCCAATACTCATGCTTAATACGATAGAATACGAAAAATACATAAACTAAAGAAATGTATAAAGAACATAAACTTAAAGAATCATTCTCACCTTAATTTCGCTAGGGTCTCCGTGCTGTTAGAATTTCTGCAGAGTTTTTCTACTAAAACTCATTTTCTCAGATAGTGAAAATGAAATATAATTTAACTTAACCCCTATCCCCTATTCATAGGAGCCCAAAAATTCATGTTTCCATTTTGCCCTTAATCATTTATGATAATTACAAGTAGACAAGTTTACCATTTTGCCCTCAGGTGAAAATTTATCATTTTTCCCTTACATGCAAATTTACTATTTTGCCCTTGAAAGTGAATTTAGTATTTTGCCCTCTTATGTTTTCCTTATTTACTGATGAAGTCACAATTTTGCATATTTTTACTCCTATTTTTAGTGATAGGCTAAAAAATAAAATAAAAGAAGAAAAAATAGAAAAAAATAATAAAAATATCTTTACGTCACATTTTAGATTTTTAGGTCATTTTTATGCTACTTTAATAATGCATTTTTTATTTTTTATTATTTTAATTTTCTTTTAATAAGGTTATTGAGCTTTTATTTATTTTTGGGTATGTTGGTGTCTCATTTGGTCTTTAAGTATTTTTTAGATATTTTCATGATCAAAGAATGAGATTGCATATTTTAGGAAGATCCACGACACATATTTACATGGACCAGATGTGGATGAGCCGAGGCGTTAGATCCAACAAGGCTTAAATGATCAATCTGAGTCCATTTGATTGGATTCTAATCAACTTAAAGATTTTCAAATAAGAGGGCCCATATAATACTCTGTATTTCACAAAAAAAAAAAAAAATTTACTATTTCCAATATCATTTTCTCCCCCTCTAGGTCATTTCATCAAATTTCCTATAATTTTTTTTACAAATGCCCTTCAATTTAAAATAATGACCCTTTTGCCATAAGTTTGACCCTTTAAAGCCTCCTCAGCATATACCGTGTGGCTGGTTGGTGACTGGGCAGTAATAAAGAATGCGTCTTTTAAAAAAATGCCTTCCACAGAATTTTTTTACTTTATCAAAAGGCACATTCAATACAAAAATATATGTAAAGAAGGCGTTTTTTAAACAAACGCGTTCCATACAACTTTTTTTGTATGTACTTATGTCATTCATTCGAGCAGGACCACAAGTTTTTTTTGTATTGGACCACTTTGAGCACGTCTCAATGTCTTCCCACGACCCTCCGAAAGCGACGAAACCCAGTTGTAACACCCCAATTTTGTTTTCTTTTATTTTTTCTTTTCCTATTTGTGCTCTTTGATCCAAATGTAAGGAGTTGTAATGTCAAACTTATGCCAATACGTACACAAGTTGGGTGTACAAATATACAAAATTTCTCAAACTTCGCTTTTATTAACATCACGTCTACATATATACACAACATCCAGATCGTTGTTAGAGCCATTTCATTGTCTAACCCCTTGACCTCACCACTTTTTTTTAGTCTGTTATGTTGTTGTCTATATATATATAATAACATAACAGAACTTATATAAAACTTATATGTATATATATTTACATAGGCTTAGCCTTTATATATACAAGACAGTGGTTGGTAGCTAAACCAATGAATCGAAGAAAAAGATGTAGAAGAGGAAGAAGAAAAATAATTATTGAGCTGAGAAAAATAGAAAGGGTAAAAAAATAAAAAGTTGAGAGAAAAGAGAGAAAAGAATAATTATTGGGGATAGCAGAGGTAGAATAATTATTGAGGGTATAGTGGAGGATTAAAAAATAAAAAGTTGAGAGAAAAAGAATGACCTCAAGGGAGGGAACAACTTCTACTAGTAGGGAACCAATTCCCACTAGACTAACGGAATTGTCCAAAAGAGAGATTATGACCATGAGGAGCATCGACAATAGCGATCTCCGCCTCCGTCCGATCCTTCATGACAAACTCGCAACACTGGATTGGTTAAATATAACCAACGTTGAGGGTCAAGTTTCTTACAACTTGGTCAAATCCTTCTATGAAGCCATGACTTACGTGGGACTTCACGGAGATGAGTTCAGCCCTCATTTAGAGACAACAATCATGGGAACGACAATTCCTATCAATATCGAGATTATTGCTCGCCTCTTGGAGATTCCGATTGAGGAGAGGATTATTGAACCACATGACCCCCAGACAGTTGCAGAGATCGCAGAATCTCATGCACAACTGTTCAATTCCCTCGCCAAAGAGCCATACACTCAATCAACATACACTAACCTCCCAAACAATCATCTTAAGCCATCTCTTGTCGGCCTCGGAAAAATTGTATACGGCAACATCTTGCCAGAAAGGGGCACTAGGGGCACTATGTCAAGAGCCCAACTCCTTGTGCTGTATTGCATAGAGAAGAACATAAAAGTCTCTCTACCACACATCATCATCCAACAAATGTTGAGAGTGATTCAAAACCCTTTAAAGAAGGAATTCCTCGGCTACGGAATCTTGATTATGAGGATACTTCACGAGGCCAACGTTGACACTTTCGATGGAACGTCAAAACTGATCACTGAACCAGTTACAGCATCCTCTATCTTCAAGACCTATGGCACAAGTGGAGGGGTAACTGACGACGAGGTATTCGGCACGACAAACAGAAATGCCGAAAGAATGAGGGACAAGCACGGGCGTTGCCTTCGCAAATGTCGACGCAAGATGCCTGTCAGAGACGGCCCAAATAATGATTCAAATCCTACACTACTGATCCAATTGATCCACCACTTACTGACGAAGAATTATATGCCACACTAAATTCGCCACTACAAAGTCATGATAGACAAGGTCCACAAGCAAATCCACCAACTTGGAACGTGCCAACTCAAGGCAACACTTCGTACCAAAGATTTCCACCTTCTGCGGTACAGTATCAGCCCGTTCCACAAGTTGCTGTAAACCAACAACAACAGTACTGGGCCTCACCAAATCTTGGAGGACCAAACATTCCAATGAGCCCATTGTTTCCAACTTTTTCATCTCAAACAAACCAAATTATCCAAGGGGTTCCGGTTAGGGGATCTCCGCACACTCAATACAACTACGTTCCACCTATGAATCACCCATACAACCAATACTTCCCTCAAATGCCTATGGCCTACCCTTCACCTACGAGACAACCAACCCATCAACCACCAATGGGACAACCGACTAACCTACTTGAACGGTTAGATGAAATGGCATCCAATATTGCTGCACTGAAAGAGAGCCACAATCTTGTATTAACTCGTTTGCAAAACCCCAACGCAGAGCGGGCAAACTCTCAACCTTCTGTTAGTAGTCATTCTATACATAACAGTAGATCTCGAAGAAATGGTGGTAGGCAAGAACGTCAAAATTGATTACTGGCAATGTAAATTTTTCTATTATATATGAATGAAATGTTTTGTTTAAGACTATCTTTGGTGGGCCGACTTACAACCATTCTTTCTTTTGTATCACTAACTTTGGAGTGGTATGGGACACAACAAAATTGGATGATACTAAATAAAATGTGGAAGTAAGAAAACCCATGACCTTGTGTGAAAAGAAACATTTGGAGAAAGTTGCATTACTAATATTATCAATAAGTTTACACGGTATGGGACGAGTAAATTTGGACGATACTATTAGTGAACTTCTATTCAGCCAATGTTTTTAGAGACCGTGTTCATACAACTTAACTTGGTTTACACCCTTATTACCAAAATCATGTGGTATGGGACACATGAACTTGGATAATAATTGAACAGACTAAGAGTAAGCGTTTGAATGCATAAGATTGCGATAGAACGTTAGATCAGGATATTTACCGAGGCAAATCTTAGAATTCTTATGACTCGTATGGATTTTTAAGGAAATATATGTATGTTCACGAACACCAAAACAAAATCTTTTTAAATACTTGCAAAGTTTTCTACTTATTATATAAACATTCTAACCTTGTTTGTTTTTACACCATGGCCACACATACGAGATATATAAGATTCTTTGATTCCTCAACAACAACTTTACACTCTACTTAGAAAAATAGGTGATTTTAATATTACAGTACTCTCGAAATTGTTGCTGAGCATACTATAACATTATACTTGCCTACAGTTTCTTAATCTTGGTTTTCTTTTCTCCTTGCCAGTGAGAAAATGCAAACCAGGAAGAGAGGAAGACCACGTACTGTTCGTCCCACAGTTGAGGCACCTCCTGAGATTCAGGAACCGCCGCCTCCGACAACAGCACAGGCCACACCCGACACTGCCACTACATCTGGGCAGGCAATACCACCACCACCCGCACCTTTTGCCATGCCTTCAAGTATTGAAACCTTCTTCGCTGGATTTATTGAGGCAATGAAGGTCACTGTTCAAACTGCCGTTCGTGAGACTGCAGCCAGTCAGGTTGCCACGGTACAAGCACCTATAAAATTTGGGTCGGAAACTCAAACCGATCAGATTACTAAATACAAGCGACTACAACCTCTTACTTTCGATGGCACCATTGATCCTGATGAGGTGCAAAAGTGGCTAGATGAGTCAAAGAAGGCTCTTGATGCAATGGGAGTCGATGAGACTCGCAAAATTCCACTAGCAACTTACCAACTTGTTGGTGGAGCAAACAAATGGTGGCTCACAGTGAAAGAAGACCCACGGGTCAATATAGCAGATATGACTTGGCAACAGTTTGAGTCAATGTTTATTGATGAGTATTTTCCCAGCGCGGTGACAAAGCAGAAGCGCCAGGAATTTGCTAAGTTATATCAGGGCACCATGACCGTCAGACAATATGCTGGAAAATTCAAAGAATTATCTGTCTACTCTCTCTCCACCATCTCAACGGAGCGAGATAAGTCCGAGAAATTTTATAATGGCCTTCGCCATGACATTCGGCAAGCCTTATCGATCTTGGACATCAAGATTTACAAGGAGGTGGTTGACAAGGCCATGAACTTTGAACAAGAGAAGCTCTTACAAGAACAGCGAATGAATAAGGGCAAACGACCTGCACAATTTTCCCCACAAGGCTCACAACAGGGCAACAGGAAAAAGCCCTACTACAATCAAAACCCAGCCCTCCCAGCCCCGGTTTCGACGAATGAAGACACAACACCTGCGGCTGAACCTTTTAACTCTAACCACCAGGGTTTCCGAAATCATGGCCGTGGCGGTCGTTATGGACGAGGTGGCCGTAGCAACGGAAATGGCAGAGGTGGTGGCCGACACCACAATCAACAAGGCCAGCACAATAATCAGAATGGCCAGCAAAACCATCAGCAGTACAGGCCGACTTGTTACAACTGCGGCCAGAAGGGCCATGTCAAACATCTTTGTCCGCACCTTCAGCAACCTATTCCTGCTATTCCAGTCCAACAAGCACCACCTGCTGCTAATGCCCAACCCAGGCAGACCCAGCCGAACCAGGGTCCACGGAATCAGGGCAGAGCATATGCCATCGCTCACCAACCCCTCCCAGACAATAATGTCGTCGAAGGTACCTTTCCTTTGTTCAATACCATGGTGCATGTTTTGTTTGATTCAGGTGCTACGCATTCTTTTATATCATCAGCATTGGTAAGACATTTAGGCCTGCATCCTGAACCCACAAACATCACACTCCATGTCACATCACCGTTCGGATCGGGTACTGACGTGAATTTGCAGTGTTCTCGATGTGAGCTTCGAATGTCCGAACAGATAATCTATGCCGATCTTTTTGTGATGGATTTTGAAGACTTCGACATCATCCTCGGCATGGACTGGCTGGCACCACTGCATGCAAAGATCGACTGTATGAACAAGCAAGTTCAGTTAACTTTGCCTACAGGTGAGTTTGTCAAGATTCAGGGGACACGACAATGGATACGCAAATCAACAGTTGCCCTTCTCAAGTCACAACTTCGAGCGTTGTCTCTTGGTAACGACAATGAATCACCAGCTCTGTACCCTCCCGAAGTACGCGATGTTCCAGTCGTATCTGAATTCCCAACAGTTTTTCTTAATGACCTTCCTGGTCTACCTCCAGTTAGGGAATTCGATTTTGAAATCAACCTCATACCTGGGACAGGGCCTATCTCAATTCCACCATACCGAATGTCAAATGTTGAACTGGTCGAATTAGACAAACAACTTAAGGAATTAGAGAGTAATGGCTTCATCTGAAAGAGTTCATCACCCTGGGGCGCTCTAGTTCTGTTTGTTCGCAAAAAGGATGGTTCGTTACGACTTTGCATCGACTATCGCAAGTTGAATAACGTCACCATCAGGAACAGATATCCGTTGCCCAGGATCGATGACTTGTTCGACCAACTTAGAGATGCCAAATACTTCTCTAAGATTGATTTACGGTCCGGTTATCACCAACTCCGGATCCGAGCGTCAGACATCACCAAAACAGCGTTCAGAACTCGGTACGGACATTACGAGTTCTTAGTTATGCCATTCGGTCTAACAAATGCCCCTGCAGCATTCATGGATTTGATGAATCGCATATTCAGGTTATACTTAGACCGATTTGTGGTGGTTTTCGTGGACGACATCTTGATATATTCCTCAACCGAGGAAGACCATAAACTACATTTGAAGATCGTCCTCCAGACCTTACAAAGCCACCAACTGTATGCAAAGTTGAGTAAGTGCGCATTTTGGGCGCAGAGAGTTCAATTCCTCGGCCATGTGGTTTCAGGCAATGGCATTGAGGTCGATCCTTCTAAGGTTGAAGCCGTCTTAAACTGGAAGCAGCCTACCACTGTTACTCAAATTAGGAGTTTTCTTGGTTTGGCTGGCTATTACAGACGCTTCATCAAGGATTTCTCAAAGATTGCTGAACCTATGACCAAGCTCACTCGAAAAGACGTGCGTTTTATCTGGAATTCCGCCTGTGAAGCATTATTTCAGGAATTGAAGAAACGCCTCACGACAACACCTGTACTTATCACTCCAAGAAATGCAATTGGATTTTCATTATACACCGACGCCTCTCTCCAAGGCTTAGGTGCCGTGCTAATGCAAGAAGGCCAAGTGGTTGCATATGCGTCCCGACAACTGAAGATTCATGAGGGTAATTACCCAACGCATGACTTGGAACTTGCCGCTGTTGTATTTGCACTAAAGTTATGGCGTCATTACCTATACGGTGAACGGTTTGAGGTCTTCTCGGATCACAAGAGTCTTAAGTACATATACACTCAGCGAGACCTTAACCTCCGCCAAAGACGATGGTTGGAATTCTTGAAAGATTATGACTTTCAACTCCAGTACCATCCCGGAAAGGCCAATGTTGTGGCTGATGCCCTGAGTAGAAAATCTTATGTTGCTTGCACTCTTAACTACGAAATGGGAAAGTTGGTTACAGAGTTGGAGAACTTTAACCTACAACTGAACATAGAGGGACCAAGACCACGACTCTCTCAATTGTCAGCTACCTCTGACCTTATTCGCAAGATTTCAGCTACTCAAGCCAATGACCCTACATTAATGGAGAAACGAGAACTTCTACTCAGCGGGCAAGACCTTCCTCATTGGTCAGTCTCTGACGACGGAGCCGTTTTCTATAAAAAACGTCTTTGTCTTCCGAACGATCCCGAGGTTCGGAAAGACGTGCTTACTGAGATGCACTGTTCGAGATACGCTATGCATCCTGGGGGTGACAAGATGTACCAGGATGTCAAGCGACAATTCTGGTTTTCTGGAATGGAGAAGGCAATTGCAGACTTCGTTGCCCGATGTCTTGTTTGCCAGAAAGTTAAGGCAGAACGAAGACTTCCCTCTGGCCTTCTCCAGCCGTTACCTATTGGAGAATGGAAATGGGAGAACATCGCAATGGATTTTGTTACAGCATTACCTCGAAATAATAAAGGGCAAGATGCTATCTGGGTTATCATAGACAGACTTACCAAGTCTGCACACTTCTTGCCAATAAAGTTCACGGATAATCCCGCCAAACTTGCAGAACTCTATGAAAGAGAGATCGTACGACTTCATGGCATACCACTCACGATCGTTTCTGATTGAGACCCTCGATTCACATCCAACTTTTGGCAAAGTTTCCAAAATAGAATGGGTTCTAAGATCACTATGAGCACAGCCTTCCACCCTCAGACTGATGGGCAGTCAGAGCGGCTTATCCAAATCTTAGAAGACATGTTACGATGCTGCATTTTAGACTTTCATGACGGATGGGCAAAGTATTTGCATCTAGCTGAGTTTGCATACAACAACAGCTACCAAACTAGTATCGGCATGGCACCATACGAGGCTCTCTATGGTCGGCCTTGCAGATCTCCGATATGCTGGTTAGATATGGCAGATCGACCGCAGTTAGGCCCTGAACTAGTACAAGAGACTTCTGAAAAGATCGCTCTCGTAAAGGAACGGCTTCGTGTTGCACAAAGTCGACAGAAGAGCTATGCTGACAAGCGGCGACAACCTCTAGAATTTGATAAAGGAGACTTTGTTTTTCTGAAAGTCCAGCCCTCAAGAGGTGTCAAACGCTTTGGGATCAAAGGCAAGCTCTCCCCGCGATATATCGGTCCATTTTCGATCATTGAACGTATT
Source organism: Paratinospora sagittata (assembly GCA_035771175.1). NCBI lineage: Eukaryota > Viridiplantae > Streptophyta > Magnoliopsida > Ranunculales > Menispermaceae > Paratinospora > Paratinospora sagittata. The sequence goes on along the minus strand of JAYMFD010002822.1, from coordinate 31,842 downwards.
GGCAAACTTGCTTATCGTCTGTCCCTTCCATCATCCATGCCTAAGGTTCATGACGTTTTTCACGTATCAATGCTTCGCAAGTATCGTCCTGATCCTTCGCATATCATCCCTTTAGTCGAGGTTCGAGTTGAGGAAGGAAATACGTACCAGGAGAAAGCAATCCAGATTTTAGATAGAAAAACTCAAGAACTACGGCGCCGTAGCATACCACTTGTGAAAGTGCTCTGGGATCACCACGGCGTAGAGGAAGCAACATGGGAACTAGAATCAACAATTAAACAAAAATACCCTCAATTGTTTTCTGGTACCAACTAATGAAGTGATATGTTGTATTATTTTCACTTATCAATATCAGGATGAAACATTGTTTACACCTATCTTGATACATTGTTTCACTTCAATAAACTACCAGATGTCTGAAAATAATATCCTTTGATCGCGTATTGCACACATGCAGTGGCCTCATTCACAGCCTGCGGCTACTTCTCAAGCCGCCAACCCCCATCACTACTTGACTTGATTTCGAGGGCGAAATTCCTTTAAGGGGGGTAGAGTGTAATACCCTGTATTTCAAAAAAAAAAAAAAAAAAAAAAATTACTATTTGAAATTTTTACTATTTGGGCAACGCCCGAACGTTCAGGCGCCTGCCAGAACGTTCAGGCGGCATGCCAGAACGTTCAGGCGCATGCCAGAACGTTCAGGCGCCTGCCAGAACGTTCAGGCGGCGTGCCAGAACGTTCAGGCGCCTGCCAGAACGTTCAGGCGCCATGCCAGAACGTTCAGGCGCCCGCCAGAACGTTCAGGCGCAAAAATCTCTATATAAGAAACCTCCTCATTTCTCATTTCTCACACCAAATCACCTTCTCTTGTGATTTTTCTTCTCCTTTCCACGCTTTCTAAGTTTTTAGTTTTTGAGACTCTCTAATCGAGACTCTCGGTGCGGTGCAACAAAATTCTGTCCGGAGGAAAGCGCCAGATCTGAAAGTGGTGCAACGAAGTTCTGTCCGGAGAAAAGCACCAGATCTGAAGGTGGGGAACGAAACATAGGTTTGCGTGTTTTATAACTTTTATTAAAGTTTACATTCAATTATTATTATGTCTACTATTCATTTACACTGCATTATGTCAATAATGTTATGACCTAAATGTTATAACTTTGCACGTCGTGATACCGACCCTGATAAGGTTCACTAGACGTTGCCCAAGTCAGTCTAAATGTCAAGAAAGACCAGACCAGTAGACTAGACCAGTTCATGCATTGGCATCATACATATCACCACCTAGGGACGTATATGGTTTATGACTCATAGAATAGTTAGAAGCATTGCTCACTATTCATTATATTTCTCTGGAGAAGGACGTACATGAGAACCCGGCTACACCCGGGGAGGGACATCAGTACGTGAATTCAGAGCATCGTTCCTGTACATGAATTCAGGCGATGTACGCTCATCAAACCATTAATACGTGACGGTGTCATGCATACATTCATATTGATTGATTATGATGCTCACATGTGTAATTTAAGATATTTGATATTGAAGTAGGCTTTATTAATTGTTATACTCATGCACTATTTACCCACTGAGCGCGTTAAGCTCACTCCAATATTATCAAATCTTTCACAGGAAATTAGGGTGGACTGGGTGCAGGTTATGGGGCCCACATTTTGTACCCTTTGTATGATTCATTGGGGATTTTGGGAGTATGTTCCCTTGACCATTATATGTACAAAAGTATTCTGAATTATATGAAATCAGATTTGTACTGTGTATTGTATTTCCGCTGCGCACTCTGTTATTACCATTGTGATTGTTCCAAATGCGCGCCCCGTCCGAGAGTGTACCGCCGGTTTAAGGCGCGTCCGGGCGGGGTGTGACATTTAATGGTATCAGAGCGTACGGTCCACGGCCCGCCCAAGTCCACCAAATTAGGGAAAGAAATTATAGTTGATTTACAAATGCCCTTCAATGTTTTTAGAGACCGTGTTCATACAACTTAACTTGGTTGACACCCTTATTACTAAATTCATGTGGTATGGGACACATGAACTTGGATAATAATCGAAAAGACTAAGAGTAAGCGTCTGAATGCATAAGATTGCGATAGAACGTTAGCTCAGGCTATTTACCGAGACAAATCTTAGAATTCTTATGACTCGTATGGATTTTCAATGAAATATATGTATGTTCACAAAAACCAGAACCAAATCATTTTAAATACTTGCACAATTTTGTACTTATTATATAAACATTCTAACCTTGTTTGTTTTTACACCATGGCTACACATACGAGCTATATAAGATTCTTTGATTCCTCAACAACTACTTTACACTCTACTTAGAAAAATAGGTGATTTTAATATTACAGTACTCTCGAAATTGTTGCTGAGCATACTATAACATTATACTTGCCTACAGTTTCTTAATCTTGGTTTTATTTTCTCCTTGCCAGTGAGAAAATGCAAACAAGAAAGAGAGGAAGGCCACGTACTGTTCGTCCCACAGTTGAGGCACCTCCTGAGATTTAGGAACCGCCGCCTCCGACAACAGCACAGGCCACACCCGACACTGCCACTCCATCTGGGCAGGCAATCCCACCCCTACCCGCACCCTTTGCCATGCCTTCAAGCATTGAAACCTTCTTCGCTGGATTTATTAAGGCGATGAAGGTCACTGTTCAAACTGCCGTTCGTGAGACCGCAGCCAGTCAGGTTGCCACGGTTCAAGCACCTGTAAAATTTGGGTCCGAAGCTCAAACCGATCAGATTACTAAATACAAGCGGTTACAACCTCTTACTTTCGATGGTACCATTGATCCTGATGAGGTGCAAAAGTGGTTGGATGAGTCCAAGAAGGCTCTTGATGCAATGGGAGTCGATGAGACTCGTAAAATTCCACTAGCAACCTACCAACTTGTTGGTGCCGCAAACACATGGTGGATCACAGTGAAAGAAGACCCAAGGGTCAATATAGCAGATATGACTTGGCAACAGTTTGAGTCAATGTTTATTAATGAGTATTTTCCCGGCGCGGTGACAAAGCCGAAGCGCCAGGAATTTGCTAAGTTATATCAGGGCACCATGACCGTCAGAGAATATGCTGGAAAATTTAAAGAATTATCCGTCTACTCTCTCTCCACCATCTCCACGGAGCGAGATAAGACTGGGAAATTTTATAATGGTCTTCGCCATGACATTCGGCAAGCCTTATCGATCTTGGATCTCAAGATTTACAAAGAAGTTGTTGACAAGGCCATGAGCTTTGAACAAGAAAAGCTCTTACAGGAACAGCGAATGAATAAGGGCAAACGGCCTGCCACATTTTCCCAACAAGGCTCGCAACAGGGCAACAAGAAGAAGCCTTACTACAATCACAACCCAGCCCTCCCAGCCTCGGTTTCGAAGAATGAAGCCACAACACCTGCGGCTGAACCTTCTAACTCTAACCACCAGGGTTTTCGAAATCATGGTCGTGGCGGTCGTTCTGGCCGAGGTGGCCGTAGCAACGGCAATGACAGAGGTGGTGGTCGACACCACAATCAACAAGGCCAGCAGAATCATCAGAATGGCCAGCAACAAAATCAGTAGTACAGGCCGACTTGTTACAACTGCGGCCAGAAGGGCCATGTCAAACATCTCTGTCCGCACTTTCAGCAACCTATTCCTGCTATTCCAGTCCAACAAGCACCACCTGCTACTAATGCCCAACCCAGGCCAAACCAGGGTCAACGGAATCAGGGCCGAGCCTTTGCCATCGCTCAACAACCCCTCCCAGACAACAATGTCGTTGAAGGTACCTTTCCTTTGTTCAATACATTGGTGCATGTTTTGTTTGATTCTGGTGCTACGCATTCTTTTATATCGTCGTCATTGGTAAGACATTTAGGCTTGCATCCTGAACCCACAAACATCACACTCCATGTCACATCACCGTTCGGATCGGGTACTGACGTGAATTTGCAGTGTTCTCGATATGAGCTTCGAATGTCCGAACAGGTAATATATGCCGATCTTTTTGTGATGAATTTTGAAGACTTCGACATCATCCTCAGCATGGACTGGCTCGCACCATTGAATGCAAAGATCGACTGTATGAACAAGCAAGTTCAGTTAACTTTGCCTACAGGAGAGTTTGTCAAGATTCAGGGAACAAGACAATGGATACACAAATCAACAGTTGCACTTCTCAAGTCACAACTTCGAGCGCTGTCTCTTGGTAACGACAATGAATCACCAGCTCTGTACCCTCCCTAAGTACGCGATGTTCCAGTCATATCTGAATTCCTAACAGTTTTTCTTAATGACCTTCCTGGTCTACCTCCAGTTAGGGAATTCGATTTTGAGATCAACCTCATACCTGGGACAGCGCCTATCTCAATTCCACCATACAGAATGTCAAAGGTTGAACTGGTCGAATTAGCCAAACAACTTAAGGAATTAGAGCGTAATGGCTTCATCCGAAAGAGTTCATCACCCTGGGGTGCTCCAGTTCTGTTTGCTCGCAAAAAGGATGGTTCGTTACGACTTTGCATCGATTATCGCAAGTTGAATAACGTCACCATCAAGAACAGATATCCGTTGCCCAGGATCGATGACTTGTTCGACCAACTTCGAGATACCAAATACTTCTCTAAGATTGATTTACGGTCCGGTTATCACCAACTCCGGATCCGAGAGTCGGACATCACCAAGACGGCGTTCAGAACTCGATACGGTCATTACGAGTTCTTAGTTATGCCGTTTGGTCTAACAAATGCACCTGCTGCATTCATGGATTTGATGAATCGCATATTCAGGTTATACTTAGACCGATTTGTGGTGGTTTTTGTCGACGACATCTTGAATCCCGCCTGTGAAGCATCATTTCAGGAATTGAAGAAATGCCTCACGACAGCACCTGTACTTATCACTCCAAGAAATGGAATTGGTATTTCATTATACACCGATGCCTCTCTCCAAGGCTTAGGTGCCTTACTAATGCAAGAAGGCCAAGTTGTTGCATATGCCTCCAGGCAACTGAAGATTCATGAGGGTAATTACCCAACCCATGACTTGGAACTTGCAGCTGTTGTGTTTGCACTTAAATTATGGCGTCATTACCTATACGGTGAACAGTTCGAGGTCTTCTCAGATCACAAAAGTTTTAAGTACATATACACTCAGAGAGACCTAAACCTCCGCCAAAGAATATGGTTGGAATTCTTGAAAGACTATGACTTTCAACTCCGGTACCATCCCGGAAAGGCCAATGGTGTGGCCGATGCTTTGAGTAGAAAATCTTATGTTGCTTGCACTCTTAACTATGAAATGGGGAAGTTGGCTACAGAGATGGAGAACTTTAACCTCCAGCTGAACGAAGAGGGACCACGCCCACGACTCTCTCAATTATCAGCCACCTCTGAACTCGTTCGAAAGATTTCAGCTACTCAAGCCAATGACCCTATGTTAATGGAGAAACGAGAACTTCTACTCTGCGGCCAGGACCTTCCTCATTGGTCCCTCTCTGACGACGGTGCCGTTTTCTATAAAAAACGTCTTTGTTTACCGAATGATCCTGAGGTTCGGAACGACGTGCTTACTGAGATGCACTGTTCCCGGTACGCTATGCATCCTCGGGGTGACAAGATGTACAACGATGTCAAGCGACAATTCTGGTTTTCTGGAATGAAGAAAGCAATTGCAGACTTCGTTGCTCGATGTCTCGTTTGCCAGAAAGTTAAGGTAGAACGAAGACTTCCCTCTGGACTTCTCCAGTCGTTACCTATTGGAGAATGGAAGTGGGAGAACATCGCAATGGATTTTGTTACAGCCTTACCTCGCAATAATAAAAGGCAAGATGCTATCTGGGTTATCATTGACAGACTTACCAAGTCTGCCCACTTCTTGCCAATAAAGTTCACGGATAATCCCGCCAAACTAGCAGAACTATATGAAAGAGAGATCGTACGCCTTCATGGCATCCCACTCACAATCGTCTCTGATCGAGACCCTCGATTCACCTCAAACTTTTGGAAAAGCTTCCAGAATCGAATGGGTTCTAAGATCACTATGAGCACAGCCTTCCACCCTCAGACTGATGGGCAGTCAGAACGGCTTATCCAAATCTTAGAAGACATGCTACGATGCTGCATTTTGGACTTTAATGACGGCTGGGCAAAGTATTTGCATCTAGCTGAGTTTGCATACAACAACAGCTACCAATCTAGTATCGGCATGGCACCATACGAGGCTCTTTATGGTCGGCCTTGCAGATCTCCGATATGCTGGTTAGATATGGCCGATCGACCACAGTTAGGCCCTGAACTAGTTCAAGAGACTTCTGAGAAGATTACACTAGTAAAGGAACGACTTCGTGTTGCACAAAGTCGACAGAAGAGCTATGCTGACAAACGGCGACAGCCTCTGGAATTCGATAAGGGAGACTTTGTTTTAATACAAGTCCAGCCCACCCGAGGTGTTAAACGCTTTGGGATCAAAGGAAAGCTCTCCCCGCGGTATATTGGTCCATTTCCGATCATTGAACGTATTGGCAAACTTGCTTATCGTCTGTCCCTACCCTCGTCCATGCCTAAGGTTTATGACGTTTTTCATGTATCTATGCTTCGCAAGTATCGTCCTGATCCTTCGCATATCATCCCTTTAGTCGAGGTTCGGGTTGAGAAAGAAAATAAGTATCAAGAGAAAGCAATACAGATTTTAGATAGAAAAACTCAAGACCTACGGAGACGTAGCATACCACTTGTGAAAGTGCTCTGGGATCACCACGGCATAGAGGAAGCTACATGGGAACTAGAATCCACAATTAAACAAAAATACCCTAAATTGTTTTCTAGTACCACCTGATGATGTGATACATTGTATTATTTTCACTTATAAATACCAGGATGAAACATTGTTTACACCTATCTTCATACATTGTTTCACTTGAATAACTACGCAGATGTCTGAAAATCATATCAATGGATATAGTGATGCACACACGCAGTGGCTCCTTAGCAACCTGCGGCTACTTCGCAAGCAATACCCCTCAACCATACTTGACTCGATTTCGATGGCAAAATCCCTTTAAGGGGGGTAGAGTGTAATACTCTGTATTTCACAAAAAAAAAATAAAAAAAATTACTATTTGGGCAACGCCCGAACGTTCAGGCGCATGCCAGAACGTTCAGGCGCCAAAAATCATTCTCATTTCTCATTTCTCACACCAAAATCACTCTCCTTATGATTTTCCTTCTCTTTCCACTCATTCTAAGTTTTTAGTTTTTGAGACTCTCTGATCGAGACTCTCGGTACGGTGCGACGAAGTTCTGTCCGGAGGAAAGCGCCAGATCGGAAAGAAGAAGTTTTTATCTGAAGGTGGGGAACGAAACATAGGTTTGTGTGTTTCATAACTTTTATTAAAGTTTACATTCAATTATTATTATGTTTACTATTCATTTACACTGCATTATGTCAATAATGTTTATGACCTGAATGTCCTAACTTTGCACGTCGTGATACCGACCCTGATAAGGATCACCAGACGTTGCCAAAGTCAGTCTAAATGTCAAGAAAAGACCAGACCAGTAGACTAGACTAGTTCATGCATTGGCATCATACATATCACCACCTAGGGACGTATATGGTTTATGACTCATAGAATAGTTAGAAGCATTGCTCACTATTCATATTATTTCTTTGGAGAGGGATGTACATGAGAACTCGGCTACGCCGGGGAGGGACATCAGTACGTGAATCCAGAGCATCGTTCCTGAGGAGGGACGTACAAAGAGAACCTGGCTACGCCCAGGGAAGGACACCTGTACGTAAACTCAAGCGATGTACGCTCATCAAACCATTAATACGTGACGGTGTCATGCATACATACATATTGATTGATCATGATGCTTACAGGTGTATTTAAGATATTTGATATTGAAGTATGCTTTATTAATTGTTATACTCATGTACTATTTACCCACTGAGCGCGTTAAGCTCACTCCATTATTATCCAATCTTTCACAGGAAATTAGGGTGGACTGGGTGCAGGTTATGGGGCCCACAATTTATACCCTTTGTATGATTCATTGGGAATTTTGGGAGTATGTTCCCTTGACCATTTTATGTACAAAAGTATTCTGAATTAAATGAAATCAGATTTGTACTGTGTACTGTATTTCCGCTGCGCACTCTATTATTACCATTGTGATTATTCTAAATGCACGCCCCGTCCGCGAGTGTACCGCCGGTTTAGGCGCGTCCGGGCGGGGTGTTACAGCCCACATGGTTGCAATCTTTGATGAAAATCTAATTGAGCTCATATTAACCAATTTATGGAGGAAAAAGAAATTTTCTCCACATATGGGCACAATCTTCTTCTTATTTTCTTGATTGAAAAAAAATCTTTATGTAATTTAGAAAATGACCATTTTTAGAGGATATTTTTTAGAGAATGATAGGTGGTAGATGTATTTTTATTTTTGAAAATCAAGAGGTGGACACATCTATAAATAGGCTTAAATTTCAAGATAATGGATCTGATCTCTATTCTCATTTTCATTTTTATTTTTTAGGTTAGATTTATTTTTAGTTGCTCATTCAAGCCTTGGGTAAGGTAACATTGCCCAAAGATTTGGAGTTCTGTAAGTTTTCTTCTTTTTATTTTACGTTAATGAAGTTTTATTTCTAGTAATTTTAGTTTTTTTTTTGTTTTTCTTATATTTACTTCTTGTTATTTGTTGCTTTATTTTTGTTCATTTAATTACTTTATTTTCATTTGAAGTTTATTTAAACTTTGTTTTAAATACTTTTTATTTATTGCATTCAAAGTCTTAGGACGTTAGAAACAACTATTTCTTTGACTTATTTAGTATATAATATTTAATTTATTTTCTAAAAAAAACTTAAAGTGACTTGTCAAATCCTTGTGGATCGACTTTGTCTAGTGCTACAACTAATCTTGTGCCCTTGCAAGATAAATTGACTATTGTGCCCTTAGACTTTTATGATAATTACAAGCCAGTTGAATGTACCAATATGCCCTCGAACTTTTTAGTATTTACAAGTTAGGAAAATTTACCACTTTGCCCTTGGACTTTAATGATTATTACCAACTAGGTGTATCTACCATTTTGCCCATGGACCTTTATGATATTTCCTAATTAGCTATTTATTTGTAAGATTTAGGGTTGTGAATTTTTGTGGTATTACATCAGTTTCCATGCCCGGTTGAATTTTTGACCCCCATTCGGAATCAAGTTATTAAGAAAAATCAAAGATTAAAATAAAATGTTTGGCTTCACCGAGGCCAAACCACGAGGTTTTTTTTTACCAGACCACTTTGAGCGAGTCCCAATACCCTCCCACAGTCCTCCGGAGGCGACAATACCCAGTTCCCATGCCGGGTTTAATTTTTGACCCCCCATCTGAAATTCAAGTTATTAATAAAAACCAAAGATTTTAGTAAACTGTTTGGCTTCATCGAGGCCAAACCACGGGTTTTTTTTTTAGCGGACCACTTTGAGCACGTCCCAATATCCTCTCATGAACCCTTGGAGGCGACGAAACCCAGTTCCCATGCCCGGTTTAATTTTTGAACCTCCCTCCGAAATTCAAGCTATTAGGAAAAATCAAAGATTTTAGTAAACCGTTTGGCTTCACCGAGGCCAAACCACGTGGTATTTTTTTACCGGACCACTTTGAGCATGTCCTAATACCCTCACATGACCTTCCGAAGGCAACAAAACCCAGTTCCCATGCCTGGTTCAATTTTTGACTCCCAATCCAGAATTCAAGTTATTAAGAAAAATCAAAGATTAAAGTAAACTGTTTGGCTTCACCGAGGCCAAACCACGTGATTTTTTTTTTACCGGATCACTTTGAGCGTGTGCCAATACCCTCCCACGACCCTCTTGGGGCTTTTGACCTAAACCAAGTCAATTGATCAAATTAACTTGGGGATTATCCAATTGGACCTAAATTGAATGGAATCATGGGTTTAGAATGTATGAACCTATGTCAATTTGGTATGACTTAGTGCAATTTGACTTTATGCCTATCGTAGAGATTTTTCCCAAATTGGGTCATTTGCCATGTTTTGGTTTAAATTTAAGAATTGACTTGTTTATAATCAATCTTGCATGGTTTTGAATGGTTTAGACTTGTGTTAGGATTGATTGACCTAGACTAAGTGATTGTCTTAGTTTTTGGGAATTAGCCTTATCCGTGGCTTGGCACAGATGTCGAGGTTGATCATGAGATGGGAGACTCATGGTAGGGATTAGATGCACATGGACTCATTGGAGTAGGAATTGATCATGATTAGTGTGTCTAAGTATGGATGGTCATGATAATTGATACATGAACATGAATCTATGGTTTACAGGATCTTGTGTTGCATTGGGATTCGTTTAGGTCGTGTGTGGATAGCTTGTTGTGTGGCATTAGTTGTGAGTAGTTGTTCATCTTGTTATCACCTGTGTCATCTTACTTATTTATACTTGTATGTTGAAAGTCATGAATATCTTTATGAAAATGCATGTGTTTAATATGATTTGAAATGACATGCAATGATACTCTAGAAGCCTTGGGTGTTCTCAGGCTAAGTCTTCTTAGGTGTTCCTAAGAAGCTTGTGCATGTTGCCAAGCTGGCTTCTCTAGAGATGGATTTTAAATGGTTTTGGAAACTCTTGAAGCCTTGGGTGTTCCCGGGCTAAGTCCTCTTAGGTGTTCCTAAGAAGCTTGAGTATGTTGCTAAGCTGGCTTCTCTAGAGATGGAATGAATGGAGTTGAAACCCTAGAAGCCTTGGGTGTTCCCAGGCTAAGTCCTCGTAGGTGTTCCTAAGAAACTTGTGCATGTTGCCAAGTTGGCTTCTCTAGAGGTTGAGACGAATGGTTTTGAAATGCATGAGAATGGTTGATGCTTATTTTATTATGTGTTTTATGTTTCACATACTTATGAGCATAATTTCATGCATGAGCATATATGACCTTTTATGATGTATAATTGATGGCACTATTGAACACTATTCACTGGGCACCGTTGGCTCACACTCTCACTCTCTTTTCAGGTTCTACTGATAAGAGTAAGGGCAATGGCGTAGTTATTGCTTGAGAGCTTGCCACTGCAGTAGCTAGGGACATCCCAACGCGAGTCTAGGTTTGTTGTGTGTGGATGGATGTCTTTACATATGTATATGTCTTGTTTTGCTTATTTTGATACATATGTAATCTATAGCATTGTTAAACCTAGATGGTGAGAGGGATTATGGTTGTATTGATGTATATTGGCCTTGTGGCCTTGTGGCCTTGGTTTGATGTTTTTAGTTGTATATTTTGGACTTAGATTTGATGATGGGTCTAGGTATGTCGCCTTAAACCCTTTTGTGTCTATTGAGGACTTTATGATTATTGATATGCCTTTGAAGATTATATCTTTTGATTATGTGGATGTGCATGTGTTGATATTAGAATTGTTAAGTTTATCGGGTTTGATGTGAAAAAAAAATAAAATTGGGGACTCTATGTGAGAGTCTGGTTGAGGCTTGTAGGGTCCCGATCATCTCATGGGATGATTTGAGGTGGTCGTGGATGCCTACACTGGGTATCCCACCCCGGAACTTTCGCACGCCTATCTATGAGGGATGGCGGTCTGGGGTGTGGGTCGCCACAATATATGATGTCATAGTTAGGAATATTCACTGAGCTGTGGTTGCTCACCCAATTCTCAAACAATTCAGGTTCGGATCCTAAAGGCAAGGGAAAGGCAGGTGGAGGATAGATAATCATTTTTCTTTAGCAATGTATGTAAATGGTTTGAGAATGTTTAATACTAGTTTAAGTAGTAGTTGTGTAAATAACACTATAATAATATTTGTATCACATAGATGGATATGGATAGGTTTACATGGATGAATATATATGGAAATGTGAGGTTTAGATGATGAATGAGTATGGAATGATATATATATACTGTGATTGAGTTTGACTTGTGGTAATTAGGTTATGATATGACCAATAAACATAGGAGACTATCGAAATCTCAAAAAAAAATTAGATGTGATTTTGGATAAGGCTGACAAGGTATTATATACGCCGCCACATGACGTATATCGTATCTTGTGCCGGTCGTGATGTCACTCATACAGAGTGGGTTGCAATAAGGTGGGTAGCAAGAGTTGGTTATTGTGGTACATCTAGAGCTCCCAAAACTTATTAACAAGATAGCTATTTATTTATTAAAGAGAATGATGGAGTGATGTATGGAAAAGAAAAAAAAAGACCTTCACATGATCTTTGTTAATTTTGAGAAAGCATGTGACAAAGCACCTAAAGAAATAATATGATGAGTTTTAAATAGGAAAAGAATTATGAATAAGTACATAGACTTCGTGAAGAATATGTATGATAGAGCAATAATTGTCAAAGTAAAAATAGGAAAAAACAAGTAAGTTTCCAAATATTGTAGGTTTACGCTAAGGATTTCCTTAAGCTATTATATTTTTATGTAAGATATGGATGAATTGACTAAACATATTCTATATGTTATGTGGTGTGTGTTATTTTTTATTGATATAGTGTTAATTGATACCAAGCTAGAGGGTTTTTGACATGATTAATTTAATTAATTAAAATTATGTCACTAATACCAAATGTTAAAAAATAATGACCCATATACCCAACTTTTAACAGTAAAATGTCACGTGGACACGCGTTGGCCATTTTTTTATTTTTGCCACATCGAAAGCGTCCTTACAAAAAATGCTTTCTATACAAAAATATTTGTGTTGACACGTCTTCTGAAAAGACCCTTTCAATACAAAAAAAAATTGTATTGAAGGCATCTTTTGTCTAAAGATTTTTTTTTAAGTCGAAAAAAAAAACAAAAAAAAAACCTACATTTAAAAAAAAAAAACTTGCGTTTTAACCCTCACAATAAAAATAAAAAAAAAAAAAAAACTTACCAATCTCCCAAAGCCAAATCGCACAAGCCTTAACGCATACGCACGCCTCCCCTCCGACGATACCTCTTTTCGACGTCTTCGTCGTCTCCGGCATCTCCGGCGAGATCTTACTTTCCCGTCTCTCATTCTCTCTTTTTTTCATCTAGTTCTCTCTTTGTCCTTCGCTCTTCCTCTCTAACGTCTCTATTTTCTCCCTCTCCAACGATTTTCTCTCCCTCATCAACAATTTTCTCTTCCTTTCCGACGACTTTTTTCCTATTCTTCGGCGGATCTCTTTTCTTTCTCCGACAGGCTGCTCTCTGTCACTTTCTTCGGCTACACGAAACCTTGGACGACGATCGTTTATTTGGCTAGTTTTATTTTTAGTATTTTATTAATTATTTGAGACCTACTTCTATTGTTTGTTAGATTCGATGTTCTTCGTTCTAGAAAGAGTAATACATTTGTTAGATTCAATGCGATGGTTATACTTTTTTTTGTATTTTTATTTATTATTTTAGATCTAATTCCAAGGTTTGTTAGATTCAGTGTTCTTCGTTTTAAAAGATTAATATATTTGTTAGATTCGGTGTGACGATCGCTTATTTGGTTAGTTTTATTTTTTATATTTTTATTTATTATTTTAGATTTAATTTCATGGTTTGCTACATTAAGTGTTCTTCGTTTTAGGAAGATTAGTATATTTGTTAGATTCAGCGACGATTGTTTATTTGTAATTTAGTTAGTTTTATTTTTAGTATTTTTATTTATTATTTTAAATCTAATTTCATAGTTTGTTACATTGAGTGTTCTTCATTTGAGGGAGGTTAATATATACTAGTTAGTATGCATGTAAAAAAAAATTATAGGGTAAATATTTTTTTTGTGTGCTAGCCACTAACAATGTACATTAAATATATGTTATTTTAGATCTAATTCCATGGTTTGTTAGATTCAGTGTTCTTCGTTTTAAAAAGATTAATATATTTGTTATATTTGGTGACAATCGCTTATTTGGTTAGTTTTATTTTTGATAGTTTTATTTATTATTTTATCTGGCTTAAAATATTGTTACGAGTTTTTTATTTTTTTGTTTTTATAATCTGGAACCCGCATTGCATAAAAAAGGGGAGAAAAAGTTAAGATTCATTCCTAGGACTCATTAGATAATGTTTCGAAAATCTATTGATTATTATGATCAATGAAAGTTGATGTATAATACATGAAAGTTGCTGGCCTTGAGTATTTTCTAATTATGTTATTTTCTATAATAATGAGCTTCTCATGGACGTAGTTGTGATTGTGTACATAAATGCAGATGGCAGACAGATTTGTCTCAGTAATATGCTACACAAATGGCCTAATAATACCTAGCCCTCAAGGTGTATCATATGATAATCCGCCGATTGGCATTGCAAGAATCCAATTAGGCATTAGTTTTGAAGAATTCGAAGGGGTTATTCGAAATGTACTACAATTTTTTGGTGTTTCAATAATAAATATGACCTATAGATGGCCGTTGTTTTTTGGGGGTGGATATTGTAATTTTACGCTTGTTTCGATTGGAAATGAACAAGAGTTAAGAAACGTATTTGTCATTGTACAAGAGCTCCCATCTCCTAATAGTATGGAGGTATATGTTGATATTGTTAGTAGAATTCCAACTCAAGCCCATGCGAGGAGTTTCCCAAGCTACCTAGATGTAGGTGGCCCTAGTGCACAAAGATCATTGGAGAACATTGGTCCTAATACAATGTCATCCATTGAAGCTGTAAATGTGGGCATGGGACTTAATAGACAAGTCATTACACCAATGTCAGATGAACATGACAACATATCTATGGGTTGGAATGTGTCATATAAGCTTTGCAAAGGGCTCACATTTTTTAGTAAAGAAGACTTGCAACATACTGTGAAACGATGTTGCATAGCGCAACAACGTGAATATGTCACAGTTGATTCAGAACCCAATGTATGGTCAGTTAGGTGCAAGAAATAGAAAGACGGTTGTTAGTGTAGGGTAAGAGCGGCAAAGCGTAAGAGAACAGATATGTTTAAGATCACAAAGTGTGAGGGAACCCACACATGTGTCTTTCCTCGAATGTCACTGAACCATAGAAAAATTGATTTATCACTAATATTCTGTGAGGTTTTTAAAATTGTAAGGCGAGATCCTCCAATTTCAGTGGGAGCGTTTCATGAATTTATTAAAGACAAATACAAGTATGATGTGCATTATAGGAAAGTGTGGCGGGCAAAAAGGAAGGTGATGGAAAAGATGTTTGGTGATTGGGTTAAATCATACAATGTGTTTTCTAAGTGGATAGATGCATTGAAGGCAAGCAATCCCAGTACCAGGGGTGGAAATATAGGTCACAACACGATAATACGACTCGAAACCGACACAAAATAAACGGATTTGAGTTTTGCATAAACAGATGCGGGTCAAAATAAGTTAAACTCAATTAGACACTATAAATTTTAGGTCAAAATCAGGTAGACCTGCTAAACCCGAAATTGACCAGTTTAACACGATTATATTTTGTGTTGAGACTTATGTTATGTGTAAAGACTTTTTAATATTTTATGTCATGTGTTGAGTCTTTAACTTTATAATATTTTATTTTGTCTTTACTATATGGTTGTATAATTATGATTTTGAATTTTTGATTTACATGTTAATTTAGAATTTATATATGATAAATAGGTTATAATTAATTTATTTAAGCTTTAAGGGTTATAAACAGTTTAACCCGTTTATTAAACATGTCAGGTTTGAGTTTACATATAATGACACATTATTTAAATGTGTCGTGTTTGTGTTTATGATATATTTCATTATACACAATTACGATACGACCGATTACGACACGGCAACACGAATTGCCACCCCTACCCGTTACTATTACAAGAGTCCTACACTACCCAGAAGATCCAAGATATCCCGGTATAGGAGTTTTTCATCGTTGTCTTTAAGACTTTGGTGCTTTAATCGAGGGGTTTAAGCATTGTAGGCCCATTATACAAATTGATGGTACGCACTTATATGGAAAATACCGCGGTAAGTTGCTTATCGCGACGGGAATTGAAGCAGCTGGTCACATATTCCCTCTCACATTTGCAATCGTTGAGGAAGAAAATATGGATAATTGGGCATGGTTCCTCACAGTCCTTCATTATCAAGTGACGAATAGAACATGCATTTGCCTAATCAGTGATCGCCACCCGGGTATTTTGGCATCCATTCGAAAACCCCAAGTTATTTGGACAGAGCCCAATGCACGTCATAGATATTGTTTGCGTCATGTAGGGAGCAATTTCAATGATAAAGCCCACAACAATAAGTTGAGAGATTTGACTAAGAAAACATGGTCACAACACCAACCACGTAAATTTGAGGCATTAATGAACCAACTTGAACAAAAAAAGAAGGTTGCACAAGATGGCTCAAACGCACTGAAAATGAGTTGTGGACGATGGCTTAGAATGATGGAGTGCGATATGGTTGGATGACTTCCAATGTAGTCAGTTAGTGTGTCTACTTTATTTCAGTTTATCGTTTATGGTACTTTCAATATGCATGATTTTATATGTGTCTGTGTGTGTTGATATTTATATGTTTGCTATGCATTTTTCCTATTTTTTTATTTTGTAAAAAGCTTTAACGGTGTTTTGAAAGGGGCTCAAATGTATCCAATTACAACATTAATGCAATTGACGGTCTGTCACTCCCCTCCCCGACGGTCAGGCTGCAAGCCCAAATGTCTTACCAATGCCGACGATATAAAAGAATGCGTAGCTCCTGAATCAAACAAAACATGCACCATTGTATTGAACAAAGGAAAGGTACCTCCGACTACAATGTTGTCTGGGAGGGGTTGTTGAGTGATGGCAAATGCTCTGCCCTAATTCTGTTGACCCTGGTTCTGCCTGGGTTGGGTATTAGCAACAGGTGGTGCTTGGTGGACTGGAACAACGAGAATAGGTTGCTGAAGGTGCGGACAGACATATTTTACATGGCCTTTCTGGCCGTAGTTGAAACACGTCGGCTGATACTGCGGTTAATTCTGTTGGCCATGCTGATTGTGGTGTCGACCACCACCTCTGCCATTGTCGTTTCTACGGCCACCCCTTCCATAACGACCTCCGCGACCATGATTACGAAAACCCTGATGGTTAGGGTTAGAAGGTTCAGCCGTAGGTGTTATGGCCTCATTCTTCGAAACAGGGGCTGGGAGGCTGGGTTTTGATTGTAGTAGGGCTTCTTCTTGTTGCCCTGTTGCAGGCCGTTTTCCCTTATTCATTCTCTTCTCCTGTATTATCTTCTCTTGTTCAAAGCTCATGGTCTTGTCAACAACCTCCTTGTAAATCTTGAGATCCAAGATCGACAAGGCTTGTCGAATATCATGGCGAAGGCCATTATAAAATTTCTCAGTCTTATCTTGCTTCGTTGAGATGGTGGAGAGAGAGTAGACTGATAATTCTTTGAACTTGCCAGCATATTCCCTGACGGTCATGCTGTCCTGGTATAACTTAGCGAATTCCTGGCGCTTCTGCCTCTTCAAAGCGCCAGGAAAATACTCATCAATAAACATTGACTCGGACTGTTGCCAAGTCATATCTGTTGTGTTGACCCTTGCATCCTCTTTCACTGTTATCCACCATGTGTTTGCCCCACCAACAAGTTGGTAGGTCGCTAGTGGAATTTTTCAAGTCTCAACGACTCTCATTGCATCAAGAGCTTTCTTTGACTCATCCAGCCACTTTTGCACCTCATCAGCATCAATGGTGTACATGACAAAGTCAAGGAAACATACTCCCCAAAATCCCCAATGAATAATACAAAGGGTACAAAAATGTGGGCCCCATAAACCTGCACCCAGTCCACCCTAATTTTCTGTGAAAATTTGGATGACAAAGGAATGAGCTTAACGCGCTCAGTGGGTAAAATAGTTCGTGAATATAACAATTAATAAAGCAAATTTCATAATTAAGCATCTTAAATAGACATCAAAGCATCATAATCAATCAATTTGTATGTATGCATGACACCATCTCGTAATGGTTTGATGAACGTACATCGCCTGAATTCACATACAAATGTCCTTCCCCAGGCGTAGCCAGGTTCTCATTGTATGTCCCTCCTCAGGAACGATGCTCTGAATTCACGTACAGATGTCCCTCTCCAGGCGTAGCCAGGTTCACATTGTACGTCCCTCTCCAGAGAAATGAATAGCAGGCAATGCTCCTAACTATTCTCTGAATCATAAACCACATACATCCCTAGGTGGTGATATGTATGATGCCAATGCATGAATTGGTCTAGTCTACTAGTCTGATCTTTTCTTGACATTTAGATTGACTTTGGCAACGTCTGGTGATCTTTATCAGGGTTGGTATCACGACTTGCAAGGTTAGGACATTCAGTATTACTTGTATAAGCTGATAGCTTTCAATAAGACCAACTAGATCAGTCCCCAGTTGAGAGGTGAGACACAAAGTCTGCTTAAATACCAATCGCCTAGAGCAGCCAGCTGCCTCCCGTTCACTAGTTAAAGTTACTGAGGACAAGACCGAGTCTAGTTGAGCCAGATTGACCACTAATCCTGTCACGCCCCGGCCGCAGCGGCGAGCGCGGGCGCACCACCACGACCTCAGCCGTGTGGCGAACGCCAGCCATTATATATCCACAGTATTGTCTTCATTGGGGTCCACAGAGCACTGCACGCACCCAACGACCTTTGTCCTTTCCCTATGCAGAACACTGCACAGTCCAGGGGCCTCCCCCAAGTTCGAACTCGCAACCTCTTCCTCTTAAGGTTAGATTTCGCAACTTGAGTACCTTATGAGGAAGAGGTTGCGAGTTCGAACTTGGGGGAGGCCCCTGGACTGTGCAGTGTTCTGCATAGGGAAAGGACAAAGGTCGTTGGGTGCGTGCAGTGTTCTGTGGACCCCAATGAAGACAATACTGTGGATATATAATGGCTGGCGTTCGCCACATGGCTGAGGTCGTGGTGGTGCGCCCGCGCTCGCGACTGCGGCTGGGGCGTGACATAATGGGTCCATGCATAAATAATAACATATGCATTATAATTTAATTTAACATGACCCATGTACAATTTATGATACACATATTTATATACATTATCAAGTATCAACACTCTCAACATTGACACATGAAAGACATTGTGGACTGCTGCTAACTGAGGTGGCAAGGCTAATCGGTAAGCGACGGGGCCAATTCGTTCTAAAACCTCAAACGGCCCAATAAATCTCGGAGCGAGCTTGCCTTTTATCCCAAATCTAGTTTGGCCCTTCTGAGGTGAGACCTTCAATAAAACTTGGTCACCCACCTCGAACTCTACGGTCTTCCGTTTGGCATCAGTGTAACTCTTCTGCCTGTCTTGGGCTACTTTCATATTATGCTTGATCCTCTTAATCTTCTCTGTGTGTTCTTGTACAAACTCTGGTCCCATCACCGCAACATCCCCTACCTCCGTCCAACAGATCGGAGATCTACATGGTCGACCATACAATGCCTCAAAAGGAGCCATGCCAATAGTGGACTGATAGCTGTTGTTGTACGCGAACTCACACAGATGTATGTACTCCTCCCAGTTACTACTGGACTCAAGGACACAAGCTCGAAGCATATCCTCTAAAATCGATATCAACCTCTCAGACTGGCCATCCGTCAGGGGGTGAAAAGCGGTACTGAGATCTAGTCTAGTGCCGAGCTGCCTCTGCAACCCCTGCCAGAATACCGATATAAACCTCGGATCCCTATCTGACACAATCGAAACTGGCACTCCATGTAATCTGACTATCTCCCGCATATAGAGTCTGCTCAGCTTGTCCATAGAATCCCTAGTGTTCACCGGTAGAAAGTGAGCGGACTTGGTCAAGCGATCAATAATAACCCAAACAACATTATGTCTCCTCGGGGTGTTAGGTAATCCCACAACAAAGTCCATAGTGATGCGCTCCCATTTCCACTCAAGAATGGCAAGCGGTTGCATCTGCCCTCCAGGCCTCCGATGCTCAGCTTTGACTCTTTGACAGATCTCACACCTCTGAATGAACTGAGCTATCTCTCTCTTCATGTCGGGCCACCAATACATTCTTTTCATATCATGATACATCTTGGTTCCTCCAGGATGAATAGCATAATGAGATCTGTGAGCCTCTTGGAGAACACTCTGTCTAAGTCGTGGATCTGCGGGAACCCATAAACGTCCCCTAAATCTCAAGGCACCATCAGATGACAAGTGCCAATCAGTAAAATCACTGCTTTCAGCCCAAGACTTGTATATCCCATAATCAACGTCAAGTCTCTTTTGGTCAATTACCTCCTGGACTTGTGTAGGTTGAGCTCTCATTTGAGAACATATCACAATCTGATCTGAAGGGGTAGCACATATACTCATAACTGTAACCGCCTCAAGTAGTCTCCACTCATGAGACATCTGGCGTGCTACCATAACTGTCTGTACCCGCTTCCTGCTCAACGCATCAGCTACTACATTGGCTTTACCTGGGTGGTATTCCAATGTAAAATCATAGTCTTTGAGGAGCTCTAACCACCTTCTCTGCCTCATGTTCAATTCCTTCTGAGAGAACAAGTACTTGAGGCTCTTATGGTCAGAATACAAAGTGAATTTCTCACCATAGAGATAATGCCTCCAAATCTTCAAAGCAAAAACCACTGCGGCCAGTTCTAAGTCATGAACAGGGTAGTTCTTTTCATGCACCTTCAACTGCCTCGATGCATAAGCAATGACCCTATCCTTCTGCATCAACACGCAACCCAAGCCGATACGAGAGGCATCAGTATAGATAATCAGGCTCTGGCAAAATCAACACTGGCGTAGATGTCAATATTTTCTTCAGCTCTAAAAAGGCATTCTCACACTCCTCGGTCCATACAAAGGACACATCTTTCTGGGTGAGCCTAGTCATAGGCGTAGCTATCTTGGAGAATCCCTGAACGAATCTCCTATAGTAACCAGCTAACCCAAGAAAGCTTCTGATCTCGGTCACTGTGGTAGGCCTAGGCCAACTGATAATGGCTTCAACCTTAGACGGATCAACTGAAATCCCCTCAGAACTCACCACATGACCTAAGAACTTCACTTCGGTGATCCAAAACTCGCACTTGCTCAGCTTTGCATATAACCTATGCTCTCTCAGAGTTTGCAAGGTCACTCTAAGGTGTTCTTCATGCTCAGCCTGAGTCTTGGAATACACCAATATGTCATCAATGAAGACGATGACAAACTTATCCAGATACTGCCTAAAGACCCTCTGCATCAGGTCCATGAACATCGCCGGTGCATTAGTCACACCAAATGGCATCACAAGGAACTCATAATGTCCATAGCGGGTTCTGAATGCTGTCTTAGGCACATCTTCCTCCCTGATCCTCAGCTGATGATACCCGGAGCACAAATTAATCTTCGAAAAATACCTCGCTCCCCTCAACTGATCAAACAAGTCATCAATCCTTGGGAGAGGATATTTGTTCTTGATGGTCACCCTGTTCAATTGGCGATAGTCGATGCACAACCGCAAGCTCCCATATTTCTTTTTCACAAAAAGAATTGGAGCTCCCCAAGGTGACACGCTCGGGCAAATAAAGGCCTTAGCCAATAACTCCTCGAGCTGTTTCTGTAATTCTCTCAACTCGGCTGGCGCCATTCTATATGGTGCCATGGAGATAGGCTTCGTGCCAGGGACTAGTTCAATAATGAAATCGATCTCTCGCTTCGGTGGTAATCCTGGAAGATCCGCAGGGAACACATCTGGAAAGACCCTAACAATGGCAATATCCTCAAGTATCGCCTCACTAGTCTCTTCTTCATCAAGCACTAACCCAGCCAAAATCTCCCTATCTCCATCAGTCACAAATCTACCCCTTGTGACTGTCTGGTCTGAAGCTCTACCCTGTAGTGTAAACACTGGGTGTCCGGGGATCTGAAAAAATGATTCTCTTCGCGAAACAGTCGACAACTGCATGGTAGGCCGCAAGCCAATCCATCCCTAGAATTGCATCAAAGTCTAAAAACTCTAGGACTCAAAAGTCAATAGGCATCTCAACATCGCCAATCTGAACCACACACTGGCTACAGATCATGTTCGGGTAGATCCTCTCCCCAACTACAGTACTCACCACTAACCATGTACTAGCCCTAATGGGAGTCAAATGCAAACTATCTACCATACGTCCAGATATGAATGATAATGTAGACCCATCATCAAATAATACATAGAAGTACCACAAATAATAAGAGTACCTTCCACCAAAGTCCTAGATGCTGTCGGGTCTGGCTCAGTAGCTGCCTTCGTTGTCTCTCTGGTACTGGACTGCTGCACAAATCCCTGAGCTCTTTGAAAATTTGGACACTCTAACTTCCTATGCCCAGCCTGCCCACATTGATAACATAAGAACGGAGCCCTGGGCGCAGATGATCCATTCTGAAATGTCGTCACAAAGCTTCCTCGGCCTCTACCTCTGCCTCGGCCATCATTCTGTGGGAATGGGGGTCTTGGTGCACTCGGTGCCTGAGTAGGAATAGGGACAGGAGAGGAAACCACTGGTGAGGCCATCATACCAATCTGAACCTGGGATGCCTTACTCTGAGCACCATCAGACTGTGCTCTTCCATAAAACTTTCTCTTCCTTTCCCATCTTCCTTTCTTCCACGGAGTTTGGAACTGTCCCCCAGACTCTGCTTGTGAAGTCTGTTCACCTGGAGCTACCCGTGTAGACATACCATCAACCCGCTCAGCCAACTCGTACTGTTTGGCCCTATGGACCACTGTGGTAAAATTAGTCATCTTCGTCACAGACAAGGCCTCGGCGTCTGAACTAACCCAGGAGCATAAACTACGAGCTGCCTAAATCTGAGCTCGTACTCCCTGACTGACATGGTGCCCTGTGCGAGATTCAAAAACTCGAGTTGCTTAGCCTGTCTCTCAGTCTCTGGAACGTAAGCCTATAAGAACAACCGTTTGAAGGTGTCCCAACTCTTCACTGCCCCCTGTGTATCCAACACTGAAAGCCACCAGTCCTCTGCATCACTCTCCAGTGTGTGAGCAGCACATAGGACCTAAGACTCCTCATCAAGTTCTAAGGAGCGACTGATCTTCTCGACATTCTTTAGCCAATCTTCGGCTTTCTTCAAGTCAACCCCACCAGTGAATTCCTTAGGCTTTAGCTTCATGAACTTCTCTAGCAGTCTGATCCGCCGATCAGTGGGGTTCTCCACAACAATAGGAGCAGGTGTAGGCATAGGCTGAGGTACAGCCATTTGAGGTCCTGCTGCCCCTGCAGCTCCACTAGCCTCGGCCCCACTAGTGCCCTCCTCCTGAGGTATTGTTTGAGGTGACTGTCGAGCAATAGCCTCAACCTGCTGCACTAAGGCCTGTATCTGTGAAGTCTGTGCCTGAATAATCTCCTCCATCCTCCCTATCCGGTCATCATCGGATGGCCCTGTGCGTGGTTGTCCCAATCTCTCGCTCCTCCTCATGGCACTGAGAAGTAGAAATACTAGCAACCATCACACATTTAAAACATTAACAAAGCCTCATAACTACCCATATCATATAATACACGCAGAAAATATGATAGTAAGGTTTTTAAGTTAGTTCCTTTAAGCTTTTTAATCACCTAAATCTCTCACCCAATTCCTAGGTCAAAGTCATCTAAGTTCAATACATAGACCAAATCTAGTAAAATCAGGCTCTGATACCAACTGTGGCGACCCCGCGCCCCGGACCACCAACCCCGCAGGGAATGGCATGCGGAATGCCGGGGCGAGACGCCCGACGTAGGCATCTCCGACCACTCCTCAACTCCCATGAGGTGGTTGAGACCCTACGAGCCTTATTTCAAACAACGACATAATATCAAAAGGTACTAAACAAAACTACCCACCGTATTAATCATCAAAGACAAGAGATAATCCATAAAAATGAACCATAAATAAAATCATAATCCCTACAGTCCATTAAAATTGACATACACATAAAGCCCAAAATTGTGGGTACAAATAAAAATTGTCATATGCCCACATGGTTTATCTAACAAGTCCCAACTCACCCATACTACAATGTGGTAAGTGTTACAATTACATAATCCAAAATATAATACTTCATAATTTAAAACACAGTTCAATCAAAATGTCTCACAACTCACATCGAGGCTTTGGATTCTCTCGCAGGCAAGGCCCTCAAGATATAACTACTTCTTTGCCCTTATTCGGGACAGAGGGACCTGAAAGAGGAAAATGAGGGTGAGCCAACGGTGCCCAGTGAATAGAATTCAAATATGCTATCAATACTCATCAATAAATATCATGTATGCATGTCAATGTGTAGTGTAGCATGATTAAAAGCTCATAACATATAGATATCAAGCATTTATAATAAATTCGATGCAAGTAAAAGCTTATCAACTTGGATCCACATTCCACATGCATTGGGTTACTAGTGCACGTTTATTTCACCGTACCGTTGACCCCAATCATGTTTATTTGGGTTACTAGTACACGTCTATTTCACCGTGTCGTTGACCCCAATCATTTCCTTTCCTAAAACCCTCCTATGACAAGGTTAAGTCCCCCTATTAGCCAGATAGATGGGCCCAACCAAAGTCATAAGGTTTTCTCAAATCAATGCATCATTCAAAACATTAGAACACATTCATGCTTTCAACATACAATATATATAAGTGATATGATGACATAAAAGATATAATCATAAATGAAGTCTACTCACAACCAAGCCTCGCGAGAGTATTTAACCACACACGACCACCAAACCGAATCAACCCAATCAAGATCCTGAAACATACATCAATATCCTACCATACATCAATTTCTATGCTCAATCACATAGACATTACACATCAACCCTAAATCAGCCCACATATAAACAATAGGCCTAAATCCCATCTAATCCCATCATTCAACTCAAATCACATGACTTAGGCCTCTAATGCATAGTTCTCATACATAAACCATTCTATTAATCAAAAATACTGATTTTCAATTCCTTAGGCATAAACATGCCCAAATTTGGTCACTTGATCACAAGTACGCCTAACCCATGATATGGTCACAACCACCAAATCAGTAGCATAATCAACTCTAATCATGCTTAATTAAACATAAGTTGCATCAATTCAATGATTCTAGGCCAAAAGCATCAAAAGCCCTAAAATATGAAATTTTCCATACTTAGGCCATATTGTCGATTTACACTAGGTCACCATGTTCAGCCATGTATATCACTGATTTTGCATCATGGGTTCATCAACAATGGCAACTAGGTCAACATAGTTGACATGCAAGCTATTTGGAAAGGTCTAAGTTCATATTCTAAATTTAGGTCTAATACAAGCAACCCTACCAATTCTTCATTTACTATTCTGTTCAGATGTATCAATATACCAACAGAAATATGTAATCACAAAATCAACCGTACAGATTGAATTATGTGAAGAAACAAACCTTCTGTCCAAATATCAGCCCAATCCAACGGTGGACCGAAACGATAAGTATATTTGATGAACAAGTCTCTAATCAGACAATTTCTCCTTTCCTGCTGCAAATACTCAAACTCAGATGACTATATCACACAAAATACTAAACAAATACACATCTCCACCGTTCTGAATATAGCAATATCAGTTATAAAACACATACCCAAATTTGATATCCATCAAACGGTAGATTTAGGAGATCTACAAGTTTAAGCGAAACACCACGAGAAATCCAGAATCTCCGACCAGCTTTGTTTCAGAGGTTAGATCTCTCATAAGAAACCCTAAACCAAGATCCCACCGTTCAGAATGTAGAACTATCAGTTGTACACGACATACCCAAATTTTATATCCATCCAATGGTAGATTAAGGAGATCTATAAGTTTGAGCGAAACGGTGCGAGAAATCCAGACTTTCCGACCAGCCTTGTTTGAGAGGTTAGATCTCTTAGAAGAAACCTCTGATCAAGATCTCCACCGACCAGAATGAATAACCATAAGTTACGAACTTGCTGACAAAGTTTGAGCTCAATCTGACCATAGATTCCAAAGATCTATCTCTTTGATGAAAACATCGCAGGGATCTTCCTCCTGCAACTCTCTCCTTCTTTCTCTTCTTCTTTCCTTTCTCTTCTTCTTTCCTTTCTCTTCTTTTCTTTCTCTTCTTCTTTCCTTTCTCTCCAGTCACCTCTTTCTAGCACTTCCTTGATTCCCTCCTTGATTCTCTCCTTGTTTTCCTCCTTGATTCTCTCCTTGATTCCCTCCACTCATTCTAGCACTTCCTTGAGGGCATGGGACACTTGTCCACTTTCATGCACCAACCTTCACATGTGTTGGTCTCATACTACCCATACCAACCACATGTACTTTAACCAATTTCATGCTTCCATGTATTTTAAATGTCCAATCCATTTAATACACCAAATTTTCATTCTCATTTATCCTTTTATTCAATCAATCCTAACTCATATCAATTCATGGTTTAATGTGTCACACCCTGGGTTGCACAGCGTGCCGCTTACCCAAGTGCGGGCGCACCCCCTCGGGGCGAACGCCTAGCCATAGTACCACATAATATTGTCCTATCGCCATGTAGCAACCCAACCGCAGCTGGTCTACATCGAAACGATTATTTGTCCCTACTATTCATGATCCATAATGGCTAGGCGTTCGCCCCGAGGGGGTGCGCCCGCACTTGGGTAGGGGGCACGTTGTGCAACCCAGGGTGTGACAAAAAGGCCTTATGTATACTTGTCACACCCTGGGTTGCACAGCGTGCCCCTACCCAGGGTGTGACAAAAAGGCCTTAGGGCGTATACATGAGGCCTTTAATCCACAGTAACAACCCATAATATTGTTATATCTCAATACACAGCCCGCATACAGCGTCTAGTATCCCCGAGATTTTTTGTCCACAAAGGGGGCCTCCCCCGGGATCGAACTCACGACTTAATACGTGATCGCATCCTAGGTAAGCCACTGAACCATTGGCTCAGTGGTTACTAGGAATGCGAAATTAGACTCCTTAAGGGAGGTCTCGAGTTCGATTCCTAGGGAGGCCCTGCGCTATTCATGAATAGTGGCAGACAAATAATCGTTTCGATGTAGACCAGCTGCGGTTGGGTTGCTACATGGCGATAGGACAATATTATGGATCCATAATGGCTAGGCGTTCACCCCGAGGGGGTGGGCCCGCACCTGGGTAGGAGGCACGCTGTGCAACCCAGGGTGTGACAAATCCGGCATTACAACAGTATAATACATGAATTCCAAACATACAGGCATAAGTGTGACAGTATAAACATTATATGATATAATGCATTGTAAATGAGCAGTAGACATAATAATAAATGAATATAAAATTTAATAAAAGTTATAAGACACGCAAACCTATGTTTCGTTCCCCACCTTCAGATAAGAACTTCTTATTTCAGATCTGGCACTTTCCTCCGGACTGAACTTCGTCGTATCGCACCGAGAGTCTCGAACAGAGAGTCTCAAAGAGACAAGAACTCAGGATGAGTGAAAAAAGGAGGAAAAATCACAAGAGAAGGTGATTTGGTGTGAGGAAATGATGAGGGGGAGAGCTCCTTATATAGGAGATTTGGCGCCTGAACGTCCGGGCGGGTGCCCGGACGTCTAGGCGCCCGTACGTCCGGGCTGCTGCCCGAACTTCTTTTTTTTTGTGAAATACAGGAAACAAACAGGTTGTCAATCTCAGTGACCATTTTTTGTAGTTGTGGAAAATGACAATGTTATGGAATCCCATGTTCCCACATACAGGCAGTGTGTCGTTATGCTTCCCTCGATTGTGATGTGTACATTGAAGATTGGTATCGCATTGATAAGTAACTCAAGTGTTCTGAGCCACAATTTCATCCAATTCCACACGAATCATATTGGCCACCGTGTACCATCCAATTGAAAGTGATCCCTAATTATGATTTTGTTCGTAAATCCGGTCGGCCGCAGACGTCACACATAACAAATGAGATGGATATAAGAGAACCCTCCTCCAAGATTCAATGTGGGCATTGTGGACGTGAGGGTAACAATCGACGTCGTTATCTTGCTCGTGGTGGCTGGGTCACCTAAAATATATTGGGGTCGTAGTTTTCATGTTCTCTAGATTTTCATAATGATGTATTTTTTGGGATGTAATATGACACTTAATGATAATTTTGATCTGAAATCACAATTACGGACTATTTCATTTATATGACAGTGTGTGTATATTGTTTTGTGCACCTTATATTATCTTATACGCATTTCAATCTGCATTTACTCTCGTCTGTAGCTTACTTTTCTGTAAATGTTGAATGTTTCTCGAACTTTCATGAACCTACTCTATCTCATTAATTTCATATATTTTTTTAATGTGTTTAATTTAGATGGAACCAGGGCCCTCTGATCCATTGAAGTTAACACTTCAGAGTCGCCATCGATCCGGTCCCATTTGGAATGGACAGGTAGTCAATGTATATTTAGATATGTAATCCTTCTATTTTTTTTTCTTAATAAATGCTGACAACTTTTTTCGTTCTATTGTAGGAAATAGCTAAGCTGCATTGTCGTCGTCAGCAAGCCGTTGTTGACCATACGTTTCCACTAGATGATCGTATTATTCCATACCTACAGAGAGCAAGGTTTTATGGCGTGGCACGTGTTGACTTTATTGAGTTAGATTGGCAGTTGATCACAACATTGATAGAGCGATTGTGACAGGAGACCCACACCTTTCATTTGGCAGTGGGTGATGCGACTATCACCCTACAAGATGTGGAGATTCAATTGGGACTGCCTGTTGATGGTCTCGCCGTGAGTGGATCAATCAAACTAGACTATAATGCGATTTGTTTTGAATTGCTTTGATTTGCCCTAGTGGGAAAAGATAGACAAGTGGGTAGACTTAAGCTATCAACACTTGTAAATAGAGTAAAGTTACCTGAGGATGCCACAAAGATCCAAATTGAACGGTACGCACGAGGTTATATTCTGCAACTAATAGGTGGCTGCTTATTCTTAGACCAGTCAAATTATTTGGTGCATTTGGGATACTTGCCTTTGCTTGCCAATTTCGACGTGGCTGGCAAATACTCATGGGGGAGTGCAACATTGGCGTGGCTATATCATCAATTGTTTCATGTCATTGATTTTGAGAAAAAAAGGTGTGTCAGGGGCACTTATCGTCTTGCAATTATGCGCATGGGACCGTTTTCCATTTCTAGCTTCACAAAGAAGGAACCATGCTCATAATAATCCTCATGCACATCTACCGCTACCACCTCTATTAGTGTCACGACCCCTCTCCGGGTGACGTCGTGACCGGCACAGTATCCCAGATATTGTCATAACCCGACAAAATCTGAAATACTGCTAAGCCTCTACGCGGAAAAACACCTAATAATCACAAATACAAATCCTGTAGATGATAGAAATAATTGAACCCAAATTTTAATTTTCAATATCCATTATCATCAAAAAGATAAAGGTTCAATCCTCAAAATAATCATGGGACGTAACCAAAAGTCCATCATTCAAAAAACATCATATACAGTTTAAATTCATACCACAACCATCTAAGTTTAATACACATGTGAGTTTGTAATATATATATATATATATATATGTATACAAAAATCAAAATGAAACAAAACATATACAACTAATTCCCAAAATATTCCCAAAGTTACAAATCAAACCATACATTCAAAGTGAAAGAAAAGGAGTCCCGCAAGTCCTAAGCCTTGCCCTTTCCTTTCTGATCAACACCTGAGACAAGTAGGGAAAAATCGGGATGAGCTCAACTCGCTCAATGAATAATTCTCACAAAATATTTCCAATTATGCATGATATTGAAAGTGTCATTTATAAAGTAAATGCATCATTAAATTCATATTGCACATGTGTTTAAACTAAACAATTCAGTTATGCATCAATTTCATAAGCATCAAATATACAGACTCTTTACTAAAGGATGTGTCCAAATAACACGTGCCTTTACTTCCCCTATTGGCTCATAGGTTCAGACCGACGCATTACCCAACCCTCTAAATCTTCCTACCCTTACATTCCTCAGTAATTCAGAAAGTCCTTACCACGAAACACTAATTCAAGTGTTTCGGCGGTACATTTCCCCAAGGAACAAGTAAATAGAAAGACAACAAACTAAGGTGTTTAATCCAAAACACTCAAAGCATCACCAATGCATACTTTCCATGCTCATGATTTAAAAACACAATGCACATATATAGTAGATGTATACCATTGCACAAACCAATTTATATAAATAAAATGCCATAAAAGGAAAACAAGAGTGAGAAATACTTACAAACCAATCACTAGCCAATTAAATATCAACCACACACACCAATTGGCGAATAGATGCACCAACACCTAAAATAATCCATACAAATACTTCAATGATCAATACAAAGACATTACGATCAATTCCCAATAATAAGACCAATCAAATTGCATTATTAAAGTCCCAAACACTCTAATCCACACCAAATTGGGATTAGAAACACTAATTACCCATCAATTGACCATTTCCATTCCAATTAACTCAAAAGCCCCAATTTCATAAAAAAAAAATCTGCATAGTCAAATTGATGCCAAAAATTTCACATTACACAATTTATGACTCATATATGCCATCAACATTCACATAACCCAATTGCACAATTAAACACCCAAATTCGTCCAAAATTCCATCATAATCCCATCAAAACAACATACATGCCACATATCCATTCAACCAAGTAAAACCCACAAATAAAATGGATAATCACCATTAAAGCATGTATTTTAAGCCCAAATAATAAAATTAATCATCAAATTCATATGGTGAGGTTTACATTTCGAAACCCTAGCAAAACCCCCAAATTCCAACCATGGAAAATGAGTAAAACATCAATCTAAAGTTGGAAATTAGCTTAATAATCAAAATGATGGAAGAAAATGGGTAGAAACATACCTTGGGAGCTTGAATTAGCAAACCTTAGCACCAGTTTCTCCCAAATCCACCATTTTCTCCTCTTTCTCTCCTCACCCACGTTTCTCCTCTTCTTTTGCCCAAAAAGTTGCAAATGAGAAGTGATATTAAATGAAATTGCTTTTATAAAATCTTGGGCTCACATGCAAAAATTAAAAACAAAAACAAAAATCAACCCATTTAAAATTTAACCTAATATAAGTGTCTTTTCACATATACTTCCTACATACAACATATTAATTATGAAAATACACATAAATACATCGTATACAGACCATGTAAATACACAAAACCCAGAGTTAGGCATTTTATGTTATTATGACATTATATGCGAAAGTGGGTCATTATGACATTAAGATATAGGTAAAGTGAACTTGACTTTAAACTTTTTTGTTAAAAATGGTGCAAAATTATATATTTATATCATTTATTAATTGTTCCTTCTATTTTGCAGATGGAGAAATGCTTTGGTGACCACGCATGTTCCAATGCACGTCTTGATTAATTATAGAGAGTTATTGGACACACAATCCCTTGAACAGATAAATTTCCTTGAATAATTGACGATCACTATTAACTTATTTTATTGTGTTGCATATATGACCACTGACACTTGTACACGGCTGTTCAGGTGATATGGACACCGTATCCAGATGAGCTAATCAATGGATTGCTTGAGTATTGTCGTCATGGAAATGACATTTGACGAACTCTTTCACCCCTGATTTGTTTCACCATAGTCGAGCTACACAGGCCTAATAGGGTGTTGCGACAATTTGGAATAAGACAGACGATCCCTCAGCCATGCAACACAAACATCAATCTTCATAATATAGACATGAGAGGTCACGCTGATATTGATTGGTTTGTTGTCCATAA